>WWET01004010.1:61401-78671 GCA_011038615.1 Limnodynastes dumerilii | reverse complement strand
CGAACTGTGCAGTTAAATATTTTATATACTTAATAGACAAATCTATAATATAAAAGCAAGTTAGCAAGTTATCCAGTATCATAGGTGTAAAGAATAATGTGTGCTAGAAGTCCAAGTGCAAATGATATATATATAATATTCATTATATTGAGTGAGTGAGATTTCTGCCAGATTAGGTATATAATGAGTGACATTGTTGCATAATGTATGTAAATGGATGCGTGGGTAATTTCAGCACAGCAGACATGTATCCCATTACTGTTAAATACATTCACATCCACGACCCTATTCACTTCCACTGTGTATTGACCTTTATTCCCCTGTACACTGCACTAAACCCCTCAGTCCTAACCATCAAGCATTACCATCACTGAAACAACTGACTGTGTGCTTTCTGAGATACTGACTACCTTCACACTATATATCCTGGCTACTGCCTCCCATCTCCCTCCATCATTATTTCTGCAAGCGTCCACAACAATGTTCTCTTTGCTAGAAGACGATCAGATGAATCAGTGTAACAGAACGCCCTGGCTTCGTGCTCATTCCTCCCATTTGATACTGGATCTGTGTCTTCGGATGACTCACCAGCCTTAGCCGGGTGTCCTGGCTCTGAACTCCAAATAACCTGCGCTCTGTGAGAGGCAGAGCTGCCCTTACTGCAGATGGGAGCTGTCCATGCGCTAAGGTGCTGAAACGCTGCGGACAACGCATCTGCCTCCAACATACCTGTTACACGCTACATGCGTCTGGAGAGAGCCAGGCTGCTCATCTTGGCCATTGCCATACGATCTGTCTGTATGAGTCAGGTCTCCTTCAGCTGCAGGGACGTGGGATTTTCCAGAAGGCTGAACTAGAATGAGGTAGTTAAATGGTCCTCCCAAGCAGTGCTTGTCTTCAAGGCAAATGGGGGAAAAAAAATCTGCTCTGAAAGCAGTCCCACCCCCATGTCTCATTGGCTGACTTCAATTTCTGGTGCAAATATTCAAAATAAATTTATATAACACTAATCTCTATGAAATAGAAAGAACACGCAGTTACTCTTGAAAAAAAAAATCCAGTATGTTATTTCTATTAATTCTTATCTTTAAGTTTATTAGTTGTAATATATAAATATAATTCAACTGAAGTTAAGAATCTTAAAATTGATATAGAGAATGAAATCTAAGCATTCAATGGTATTCCTATATACACAAATATCCCTAAAAATATAAAGTATTTAAATTTGTATAACTTGTGTTATAATTGCATTAACATCATTAGCTGGAGCCCAAATCAGTGAACAAAACGAGTTCTAGATACACAGTATGCAATTATGGTGTAACATTGTTATGGTGTAACATTCTGTAACATTGGAAACTATAGGTCAGTGGATAACGAATCATTTTTAGTTGAGTTTTATTTAAAAACATGTGATACATGCCCCAATCATATAACTCTCTTTCTATAGATTTGTTCCGCCTAAGCAGAAAAGTCATGAAAGTAGCAGGTTGTGTGTAACTAATGTTTCTGCATTTTAGTGAGAGGGGCAGGTTAAAAAATGGTTAATAAGCTGTGAGTTGAGGCATTTTTCCATAGCTTCTGTGATTTACATGATATTTATTAGCCTGTAAGTTGATTTTACCATTTTGTGTAATAAGATAACAATTATGTGAAATCATATATGCTTAATTTTACAACTAATATTGTTTTTATGATATAAGAAATAAATGATATGTGTGTATGTCTGTTTAACTAGAGCCAGATGTGGTATTTTATCTGTCATTCAAAAAGAAACTACTGCAGCCAATCAGAGGTTAAGATATAAATTAACAGACCTGATTTATCCAGAATGAAAACAGCAAATAGTAAAGATCTGTTAAACCTATTCGGACAGATTATAATAATTTTTACAAATACTACTTGTTATTAGTGAGATTATATTTATAAGCATGCAATATTTTAATTACAGGTACATACATAATATAAAGAACATAAATACAGGTACATACAGAAAGCATATTTGTTTGACACATATGAATGAAGACAATTTGAAATGCTCTGAGGTAACCAGTGGGGAGATTTAAGTGTTAAGTGTAAAAATTAGTGATATCAATGGTCAAACTAGGGGGTCTGCTAATATAACCCCCACCAAGCACCACCCACTTATAACAGCAATACCCCTGACAAATGGCCTCACCTATTAAAGGAATATCCCCTCTATTACTGCCATCCTAACAACAAACCTCAAGATTACAACAATGGATATTACCACTTCATTCACTCCACTTTTTTTAATTTATTTTTTTCAACTGAACAACATACACTGTGTCTTACAATGAGCACATTTCAGCATAAGATCAAGTGTCATCAAAAAAAGAGTGATGGTCAGATCAAAAATTACAACACTCACAATATGTATTACATTTAACATATTAGGGTCCCAGAAGAGTGACCCCGATAACACTCATTTGCAGCTTCTCGGAGGTGATACCAATTGGTCATTCACTCCACTTTTGACCCTCATATTATAGCAATATATACTACCCACACAACAGCAAAACACCTTACATCCAACTAAATTATACTAAACACTACTATACAGACACATTTCTGCACAAGTTGGGGATCTCAAAGGCAGGGCCTCCATCAGGGGAAGACAGACAGGCACAGAGGTGGTGGGTTATTGGGGGAATGGCTTCGCTGCCTCAGCCTGCCTGTCATACAGACAATGTGACAGGTGCTCAGCGCAGAAATAAGGGATTGCCTATCATTTAACCTCGCTTGCTCAGCCTGTTATTGACTCAGCAAGCACCTTAATAATGTTCAACAGATATACCCTATTGCTGCACTGCAGCAGCTCTCATGGCACCTCCGACCTCACCATGAACTGCGCTGCCTCAGCCTGCCTGTCACACAGACAGTGTGACAGGTGCTGCAGCTGGAGCTGCCACCATTGACCACCGGCCACATTGAATTCGCCCTAGACATGATTGACCCTCATATGCTTAACCAGTAAAGCGTCTGCTTCCTGAGCATGTGTGCAACTCTGAACACAGTGCTGAGAAACAGTGCTGGGGGGGCTATACCATACAACCATTGCACACCAACAGCACTAGACGAAATAGTACACGAGAATAATTATTAGGCTAAAATAGGTGATAATAATGACCACGTTTCTCTTGCGCAATTTATATAATAATTTTGTTCCAAATAATGTAATTTCTACAGTTTTGATTTAGTGTTCAGTGATTGGCTATGATGATTGTCCTATCAATAGCTGATTCTGTGTTTGATATATCTCAACAGTATATTGAGTTTAAAAAGTCTCTTGCGGTATTCAGAAATGAGTAATGAATTGTGTACACTGTCACAAAATATGGCAGTGCGCAGTGTAGTATGAAATGTTGGAATGTGGGATGATACAACAGTACCTCTTTATTTGTTGATCTTGGCTGTTGGTCGTTACATTAACATTAAATGTGCTAGTTTAGAGCAGCTAATAGTTAGTTGACAGTTAGTGCACAGTGCACATTCCTAGCTCAGGGCAGTTGACAGGAACAAGGACAGCACTAACACCTGGCTTTGGAGAGCCAGTCACCATAGACACTCTACTGGTCCCAAGTTCCGGGTAGCTGGTTACTAAACAGCACAACAGGTCCACTAATACAGAGCTCATTCTCGGCTTCAGACACTGGTGATTACTCCAGGCAATATGCTTGTTCCAGGCTCTGTACAGGTAATAATTACAGGTGTTTTGCTAGTTCCTAACTGTGGGCAATTTGTTATTCTGGGCCCTCCACTGTAATCAACTCCAATTAGCCAGGAATCACTGGGACAGTTCTAACCCGTTCATGTCCAATAAAATGAGCCACGGCAGCCGACAGACAACTGCCACAAGGATTACTGGCTACTGGTCCCATACTGCTGGTGACCACAGGTACTAAGTTAGTTATGAAAATATTGTTGTTGTTATAAAGTTCCAAGATATGCAAAGAGGATTGTTGCCCATGGCAACCAGTCAAATTCTGGAGGCAGTTTACAAACAACTAATCCATCACTGCATGTGTTGCATGGAGGAAGGGTATGCTTTTCCCCCAGGCCCCTATGCTGCTAAGGGCAGCCCTGTGTGTACCCTACCATAAAATTTCAGAGCCGTAAGCCCTTAAAATAGGGAGGACTCAGAATTAATCTGAGGATTAATCTTTTTAATGATGGTAAACGGTCCAATGAAACGTGGACCAAGTTTTCTGCAGGGTTGACGGATTCTGATGTTTTTTGTTGACAACCACTCTTTGTCACCTACTTTAAACGATGCTTTAGATCTATGTTGATTCAACTCTAGCTTTGATGGAAAGACTTCCTTTCTGAAGAATTTTATTGACTAGTCCAGATAGATTTGATGTTCCTAGCGATGTTTCTGGATTCTGGAGACTGGTTCACCTCAGGAAATTGAAAGGAGTTAGCACGAGGATGGTATCCAAGGACACAGAAGAAGGGTGATAACTTAGTGGAAGAGTGTATGGCATTATTGTAGGCAAATTCCGCCCAGGCCAGATTCTGGCCAATTATCTTGGAATTTGGAGGAATAACATCTCAGATATGGTTCCATATTCTGATTAATCTGCTCAGTTTGTCCATTAGACTGGGGATGATAGCCTGAAGAAAGGCTGATGGAGATATGGAGCAGCTTGCAGAAAGACCTCCAAAAGCAGGCAACAAATTGGAAACCCCTATCGGACACAATGGGCCGGATCCAGAACTACGTCCGTCTTCCATAGACGGACGTAATTCAATGAACAATAGCTACTGCGCATGCGTAGTAGCTATTGTACGTCTATGGAAGACGGATGTAGTTCTGGATCCGGCCCAATGTCCATAGGCAAACCATGAAGTCGTACAACATTCTTGACAAAGAGATCTGCCAATTCAGGAGCGGAAGGTAACCCTGTCAGAGGTACAAAATGAGCCATTTTACTAAACCGATCCACAATGACCCAGACCGTGGTATTACCAGAGGAACTGGGCAAGTCAATGATGAAATCCATTGACAGATGAGTCCAAGGGCGTCTGGGTATGGACAATGGATGGAGAAGACCTATAGGTGGTGACCGAGAGCATTTGTTCTGAGTGCAGACTAGGCATGTAGAAACAAATTCTCTGAGATCCTTAGACATAGAAGGCCACCATACCACATGGGAAAGCAAGTTCAAAGTCTTCTGTATTCCAGGATGGCCAAAGGTCTTGCATGAATGGACCTCCAATAACACCTGTTTCCTTAGAGTCTCTGGCACAAAAAGACGGTTGGGAGGCTTTAGAGCAGGTGACTGATCCTGTGATTTGAGGATGAGAGTGTGCAGATCTTGAGTAAGTGCAACCACAATGGAAGAAGATGGAATAATGAGAAGGGGGGGGGAGGGAGCATGTTGTGGTAAGAAAAAGCGTGAAAGAGCATCAGCTCTTTTATTCTGAGAACCCGGCCGGTAAGTGATGATGTAGTCAAAACGCGTGAAGAACAAAGCCCATCTAGCTTGTCTAGGGTTGAGTCTTTTGGCAGATTCAATATAGGCCAAGTTCTTGTGGTCAGTGAGGATCATAATGGCCTGAGAGGCTCCCTCCAACCAATGTCTCCATTCTTCCAAAGCCAATTTAATGGCTAGCAGCTCTCTCTTGTTACCCACATCATAGTTTTGTTCTGCAGAAGAGAATTTCTTAGAGAAATAAGCACATGGATAAGTTTTGCCATCTTTAGGATCCCATTGAGAGAGAACGGCCCCGGCCCCGGCCCCGATGTCAGAAGCGTCCACCTCCAAAATGAATTGTAGATCAGGATTAGGGTGATGAAGGATGGGTGCACAAGTAAATGCTTTCTTGAGGGCCAAAAATGCTTTGACTGCTGCCGAAGGCCAATGAGAAGGATCTGCCCCCTTCTTGGTGAGATTGGAAATGGGTGAGACCAGAATCGACATTATTTGGATGAAACGTCGGTAATAATTAGAAAACCCAAGGAATCTTTGAGTAGCTTTCAGGTTGGTGGGTTGAACCCAATCCAGAACTGCTTTTACTTTCACCGGGTCCATGGCAAACCCCTTGGGAGAAATAACGTAACCTAGGAATGTGACCTGGTCCACTTTGAATTCACACTTTTCTCCTTTGGCAAAGAGGTGATTCTCTCGGAGGCGAGCGAGGACATGACGGATATGAGTGCGGTGAGAATTGAGAATTTCAGGGGAAAAATGAGAATATCATTCAGATATACGACAATGAAGACTCCCAGAAAGTCTCATAAAATCTCGTTGATAAGGTCCTGGAAGACAGCCAGGGCATTGCAGAGACCAAAGGGCATGACCAAGTATTCGTAATGTCCAGAGTGCGTATTGAAGGCCATCTTTCATTCATCACCTTCACGAATTCTCACAAGGTTGTAAGCCCCCCCCAGGGATCAATTTTGGAAAATATGGCAGCACCTCTAAGGCGGTCAAAGAGATCAGAAATTCGAGGAAGAGGGTACGTATTCTTTACAGTAATCTTGTTGAGGGCCCGGTAGTCTATGCAGGGTCTTAAGGAGCCGTCTTTCTTGGCAATGAAGAAGAAGCCAGCTCCTACGGGCGACTTGGATGGACGAATGAAACCTTTCTGAAGGTTATCTCTGACATACTACTCCTTTGCCGTAGTCTCCGATCTGAAGAGCGAAAACAGACGTCCCTTCGGGAGTTTCGCTCCGAGAACAAGATCAATAGCGCAGTCAGAATCCCGATGAGGAGGGAGTTCTTCTGAGGCTTGATCGCTGAAGACATCGGCAAAGTCCGCATATTGAGGTGGAACCTGGAAGGTAGTGGTCTGATTGATGCGCATGGGACGTACAATACATGTCTGGGCGCAGGTTTTTCCCCAACTGACAATCTCCCCCTTATTCCAGTCAATGACTGGATTGTGAATCCGAAGCCAAGGATGTCCCAACACCATTTGAGCCAAAGGACTGTGGATAAGAAGGAATTCAATATGTTCGGAGTGACAAATACCCACTGATATTCAATATGTTCGGAGTGACAAATACCCACTGATATTTTCAGAGGCAGGGTGCTTCTCTGAATATGCCCTTCAGCAAGCGGTTTACCATCTAAACCGGAGGCTGTCAGTGGGGAGGAGATAGACTTGGTCTCCAAGTCCAGGGAACGAGCAAATTTAGCATCCATAAAATTTCCTGCTGCACCGCTATCAATGAAAGCCAAGAGGTTGATGGTTCGGTCCCCAAGAAGGAGTTGTACAGGAACAAGAAGGGAGTTTTTGGTAGATATAAGATGTACACTCAGTCAGGGCCCTTTACCTGCCGACTGGGTTAAGCGTTTCCCGCTGGTGCTGGTTTGTTAGGGCAGTTGTCTGCTCGATGACCTTTTCCTCCACAATAGAGGCAGAGCCCCAATTGTCGTCGGCGGGTCTTCTCCTGCTTGGTGAGATGAAACGACCCGATCTGCATGGGCTCCTCACCGGTGAAAACCTCTGAAGGAACTTGGGCCATTGAGAAGGCTGAAGCCACGAATAGGTCTCTTTCTGACCGACGCTCCTTCTGCTATCTGTCCACCTTGAGAGCCAAACGCATAAGGTCGTCCAGGGTATTGGCAATGGGAAACTGAACCAGCGCATCCTTGACCTGCTCCGAAAGTCCAACACGGAAATGGCTGCGTAGCACCAGATCATTCCATCCGCTGAGAGTTGACCAACGACGGAATTCGGAGCAGTATTCTTCAGCCGACCTTCTTCCCTGACGTAAGGACCTTCTGGCGGAAGACTGAAGGCCCAAGCTTGGGAATCCCCTTGGAGCAACGTGATTATCAGACTGACTCTTTGTGATTCGGAACCGGATGCATGGGGTCTAAGTTGGAAATAAAGTTTACAGCTGTCTTTAAACAACTGGAACTGCGACCGGTCTCCCGAAAATCGATCTGGCAGATTAACTTTGACATCTTCGAGAGCCTGGGGTGGACCAGGGGCGGAGGCTGCAGCAGGTTCTGGTGACGCCTGTAGTGAAGCGATAGCCTTGTCTTTGGAGTGGACACGGGCGGTCAGATTCTGGACCATCTGACCCAGGTTGGACATCTGGGCTATAAGAGCATTAATGGCTTCCGTGGTAGGGTCCATGTTACCGTACCAGCTAACCTGTAGTTGGCCAGTTATAATGTTATGCCAGTCCGGGTTTACCTGGTATAGACTCGGAGTGGGCGTAAGGGAATGAAGAAACTGGAGTGGCGCCCCGGGATTACCTGGGTGAGAACCGAGGCGGCCACCTAAGTTACAGGAGAAGTGACTGAGTCGATTGCCGGGGTACGGAGACTTTGTTATTGGGTGGTTTTCACCAGGGCCCCTGATGGTGGGGATGGAATTGGCTGCGCCCCAATAACCTGGTCGTACGCCGTTGAACCCAACTCAAGAAAGAGAAGAGGAAACCCGGAGTGAAAACCAAAGTGAGGGATTGGGAGCAGGAAGACAAGCGGGAATAGGGCCAGTCCGGAAGAGACCGGACTGCGACGGACAACAAAAAACACTGAACAAAGCACGATGGACAGAAGATGGTTCATGGGACTGGACTGGATGTACTAGGACTCACGCGCATGCAATCACACAGCAGAACCTCTGAAGAGGTAACATAAACATACACTCAAGGGATGGATAGGTACAAATGGAAAGGTAAGTACAACAAGGGAGAGAACCAGGGAAGGATACAGAATGTAACCAGGCAGGAATCAAGGCAGGAAAGTGGGTCAAACAACGGACAATTCACTAGGCTGGAAGCACTAGGCACACAAGGAAGAAGCAGATCACAGAAACTGACTAGCAGAGTCTATAACCGGCGCTTAGGAAGTGACAGAGTGGTGTTTAAATAAGATCAGCAAGAAAGTGATTGGTAGAGAGTCAGAGTGCCTAAAATAGATAGGAACTGCAGCCAATAGGAATAGTAACGTGGAGCGCGCGCCTGAGAAAGATGCGGCGTCCACGTTAGCTGGTTGCTACGACGCCGTCACTAAGGAAGCCGTCAGCCGTCAGCTGTGGAAGTGACTGCAGAGTGCGCCAGAGTGGGGAGCAAGGGAACGGGTAAGAATTCAGCTAGCCATCTGTGCATAGCAGTGGCTGCTGTATCGGCAGGGACCGGGAGAGAAACAAACAGATCAGCTGGCCATCTGCATAAAGCAGCGGCAGCTGTAACATACACCCAAGCTATCTTATAAAGTGTTATGGTAAAAGCTACTATTACACCCAAGTTATCTTATAAAGAGTTATGGTAAAAGTTACTATTACACCCAAGTTACCTTATAAAGAGTTATGGTAAAAGTTACTATTACACCAAAGTTAAATTATAAAGAGTTATGGTAAAAGTTACTATTATATCCAAGTTATCCTTTAAAGAGTTATGGTAAAAGTTACTATTATATCCAAGTTACCTTATAGAGTTATGGAAAAGTTGCTATTATATCCAAGTTACCTTATAAAGAGTTATGTTAAAATTTACTATTATACCTTAGTTACCTCATAAAGCGTTATGGAAAAACTTACTAATGTGAAGTAACTGTAAACATTTAGTTATTTAAAGTACAATTGTGTTTTGAGGCTGTTGGTATTTTAGTTCAGATTGAAAATGGTAAAATCAGTTTGGGGCAGATCCTGATCCATGCACGGCTTACGTGCCTGCGAGGGTCCCTCCGTACGATCCCGCCACTCCCAGCTCAAGGTAGTAAATTTGGACACTTATGTGTCCAGATTCCTACCTTAACATTTACAACTAGGTCACCTTCCGGCTGCAGATGTAGTCGTAGCGGGAAATCCCCCGTCCTTACACCTAATGGACCTGATTCACACTTAAGAATCTTCTTAAAATAAGAACTTAAAGTCACTCCTGGGCTAAACCATGTTGATTGCAGGGGTGTCATATTTCATCTGTTACAAACAGTACTAGTGTTGAGAGGTGATATTTCCCAGCCCAAGTCTAAATAACAGTGCGATAGTAAAGCTGGTCAGTATCTGTTTTTAGTAAGCAATTCAAAGATATATTCCTGCATGCAAAGAATACAATTAACTTGACTCCCCCCTGAAAACAACATGGTTTTGCCCAGGAGTGACTTTAAGTTCTTATTTTAAGAAGATTCTTAAGTGTGAATCAGGTCCAATGTACATGGCTATCTCTGCCTATATGGCGGAGATACAACCATCGTAAATTTTGTGCCAGACCCTTTTTCGTACCGGCCGATACCTTCTGCTAGCATAGCATAACAACTTTGTGCGCATGTGCAGAAGTTAGATTCCAGGGGAATTACACATGCAGCGTGCGTAATTCCCATGGCGTACGTTCTTCAGGGTTCTATTCCATTAATTGTATATAATGTTTAATATTTAATATTCCCCATCACCTATCTATTACTCTGCAGTAACTTAGCACCCCTCCTTCCCCATCCGATACAAATGCAGCCTGACAATGAACAGACTCAGATACTGCAGAATGTCTGTGCTGCAGCTGCCTGACCTGTTCCTCTCTTAGGACTGGCGGCAGGGAATTTCTCACAATACTTTCATTTGCATACAATTTACACTAATTCCTGTATGCTATATTAGTAATGCTTCTGAGCGGAGGCACCCGAGGACAAAAGAATGAAATGCTTAATGAATGACTTCATTCTGTATGGTTGCTTTGGAGTCTGCTGCTGAAGACTGCACAATAGGCTGTGCTAATGACTTCCATCACATCTTTAAATTGCTCAGCTTTGAAGAAAATGTGCTAACTAAAGTACTGGCAACTGCTAAACAGACAAGAACATATATTGTATAAAATGTATTTGCTTCTTGTTGCCTGATGTCAAAAAGTTGAATGCACATTCTTGGAAAAGAAAAACATGTAATAAAATGATCACTGTATTAACTGAATTTTAGAGCAATATAGCTGTCCACTGTAAGTGTTACTATAACTTCACTGTACTGTAAAGTATTGTATTACATTAAGTAACACAACTGTATATTAGTAAATTCATGTTCTTACATAAGAAATGTCACATAGGGGTATATGGCCCATAGACTGCATCAGCAGGATCATTATTTATTAACAGGTTTTTATATAGTGCTATCGGACTATAGCTCTTTACAGAGAGTATTTCACATTTACATCAGTCCCTGCCCTATTGGAGCTACCTACTACGGTCCCTAACACATACATACATACATACATACAAAAAAATGTGATAGGAAATCCTTACAGCGCTAAAAACCTGCTGCCATAAAATTTGCAGTTTGCATTTGTTGTTAGTAAAGTTTTGATTTTAGACTTAACAGTCTCTTATCCCTCATGGCACCATTGGGATGAAAGCTCATTTTACACCAGTGAAGATCTATAAGACTTTGTGGTTTACATCTCACCTGTATGCCGCTCATTTTTATGGACATTTTGATTGTTTTGGACATTATATATGATTATTAGTGTATATAGCCAGCGCTTTTGAATATACCCTATTATCACATACATACATACATACACACACAAAGACATTGAGATAAATTTATTCAGCAGCCAATTAATGTACCAGCATGCTTTTTTGGCGTGTGGGAGGAAACTGGAGCACCCACAGGAATCCAATGCAGACATGGGGAGAACATACAAACTCCACACAGATTAAGCATATGTTCTGACATATGTTCTCCATACCCCCTTATGGAGAGTTCTGGTGATGCAGGCCAGGCTTGGGTGCTCAATGTCTTTGTCATTGTGCATTGCCAGTAACCACTGCTATAGAAATGCCGATGGTAAAAAAAGTATTTAGAAATGTGAGCGGTTATACACTTTTTTATTCATGTATTTATTAACGAGCCATCATCAGCATAAAGTTTGATAGTGCTAATGTCTCGCTTCATTTATTCTAGCTGCATATACTCAGGCCTATGCTAATTTCTTGTACACAAATCATACACATACACCAACTACCAGGTGCGGAACTACCATTGGTGCAACAGGTGCAGGGGCACCGGGGCCCATGCTGATACAAGGGCCCACAGCTGTCATCACCACACTGCCGAAGCTCCCCACCGCGTTACCTACTTGAGATATCAATTTGCTAGTTCTGCCTCTGCCAACTACAGTACACATGCACAGTGAATATTTGTGATATTTTGGTTTTCCTTTTATAGATTTGTCCCCTGAATCCAGAGCAATGGAGGTGCAAAGTGTCTGTTCCAACAATGTCTGTCCACACATTTGTAGGATGCTTTTTGTTGTTCTACACCTGTACAGTACAGTCACATCCTCTGAGCATGTGCAAAGCTGTCTCCATTCTGTACCTGATCGCCGGATGGAGGGTCCTGGCAAAGCCCTTGGGCAGGTTTAAATTAAACACATAAAAATATATTCACAAATAATAAGATGTGAATTCATCTCTAGGTGCACCTCTTAGGAGACGTCTACCTTGCTGGTGCTGAAGGGCTGTCACTTACTAGCATATAAAGACATGCAGTGCTCTTCATCAGCAGCACTAGCTTCTAACTGGCTGCTTACGTATTGATTTCTCAAGCTTATAGAACATCCTTCATTTGCATTGAGGCTGTATTATGTAAAGCCATAGATATCTATTTGCATCACTTGTTTGCTATTTTCATTTGCCATTGGCTTCTTTTTTAAAGGTTAACAACAGATGCTGTAGTGTTTATGTCTAATTACATTATATATGCAGAATGGGACGTTCTATTAATACATTTTGTATCTATCAATAATACTGTCAAGTAGCATTTCTATCCTGCTATATAGGGAGAGTTTGCATACTCAGAATGATTGATATATACTGTTGCTTGGTGCAAATACCAATTTATAGACATTTCCTTTAACCACCATAAAAGAGTTAGGACTATATTTATTAATCTGTGAAAAAGGAAAGATTTAGATGTTGTTCATGGCAACCAATCAGATTCTAGCTGTCACTTTTCTATTACATACTAGAGAATGTCAGCTAAAATCTGATTGGTTGCTATGGGCAACATCTCCCCTTTTCCTTTTATGCATCCTTTTAGTAAATCTAGCCCTTAGTCTTGACTACCTTCCATTCTTTGAACCAATCACAAAATAGGACCTTTGAGCCATATTTAGAGGTCCGTTTTCGAGGGGAGTTGCATGCGTATTTTTAGGATTGGCTCAAATGCGCGTGCGTTATAACTTTATTTACGTAGGTTATGTTGAATATGCGCTCATAAGTGCTTTAGGCACGGACATATGAATCGCACTTGGATACATATGTGCGGATGGCGGCATAGAAATACATACTTGAAAATTTACATAAAAGTGGGTGGGGGAGGCATTTAAATGAACATATGGAGGCGCGGTTATAAAGAATTGCACGGGCGGAGCACATATACGCCCGTAAGTGCACATGTAAAGAACAGAGTGGTCTATGGAGGTGTAAGTCACCGACAGCACGTCCGGGAGAGGGGAGTGTCCGGGAGAGGGGAGTGTCCGGGAGAGGGGAGTGTCGGGGTTGTTGGTGGGTGTTTCCTTGCTCCGGCTGTGCATACAATTGCGTACATTAAAAAAACAGTTCTCTGAATACGGCCCTTTATTCCTACCTATTCTTCCCATTTTACTATACATTACCCTTCTTATACAAGAGATTGTACTTATTGTTGCAAATATTTCCATGGTTATAAAATCTAGATAATATAACAACCACTGACAGTACTAAATGTAATATAGCATATACATAAATAGCGCAAGTTTAAAATAGAATTGACTGTGAGTGATATTATCTGTGGTGGCATCCCTGACTGTGACCCAGGAGCATCATGGGATGCAAAATCTGAAGTGTGAAGGTAGGATTAAACATTTTATTTTAGGTATAAAAACTCTTTAATAGAAATCTTTAAAATATAAATGACTGAGAATATGAATAACTTATTGAAGTAAGGTGAGTGGGTGATTGTCTGATATTGTGTTATACTATAGCACTTAATAAATGAGATCATATTGTGTCACATCACAGAACACAGCTGCAACCATTTTGTCTGTGATTCATGTGACAGCCGGAGCTCTTTCAGGTTCACGTTAGATGTTGCTTGTCAATACCAGTTACAGATAATGGATTTCCATCTGCCTCTAATAAGCAAAGCTGGATGGTGGCTTAGAATTCTCAATTTCTTGTGTCCTTAAAAATAAGAATGTAAGTATTTTGCAGAATAGGCAGTGTTAAGCTGGCGAAGACATGAAGTCATTCATCATCAACTATATTATATGGATGAAACCAGTGTTCTGATAATATGTGATGTCATTATCTGGGGTCATGGCTGGGATCCAGACAAAGAGGGCGTTTCAGCAATAAAATGTCACCTGCATCCAAAGCATGGATCCCCTTTTCACTCAGATATCTCTTGTTGTTCCCATAGACCATAAGTCGATCCTGATATATGTTACCATGGACTGGGCTCTTCTGTTCCCCTGATTGCGTTAGAATGCGTCTATTGCTTTACATGTACATATTTGCAAGTCTGAGTTGTCAGTGTTGAACTCATGGTGGCATCTTTAGTACTTGTTAAAAGCCTTTCGAAATGACTGGAAAAAAAATAAAAGTAAGATTTAATTTGCTTCCCTTCCCTATTTTGGTGGCTTTACGCTCTCCTCGCATACCACCTGTGGTCACCCTTCTCTTACCATGAACAAGCGTACTCCCGGGAGACAGTGCTCATTGGCCCATCTCCCTGTCACTCATTTATAAAGTTAAGGAGCAGGGTTAGCCTTGCATCCCTCCCTCTCCCACCACTGGCTGGCGTGCTCTTGAGACGCCATGCTCATTGGCCTATCCCCCTGTCACTCATTTCTAAAGGTGAGGAGCAGCGTTAGCCTTTTATATAATAGATAGGCAGGGCCAGATCCAGACCCCTGCACACTTTACGCGCGGGGGGGGGGGGGGTTATACAGTATTAATGCAGCTGCAGATGGGAGTGCCTGCTATTGGTAGTAAATCTGGACACTTATGTGTCCAGATGGCTACCTTAACTTTTTCTACTAGATCTGCGTCCATATGGAAGCAGATCTAGTCGTAACAGGGCTTACCCGCCCCCGCCCCCTCATTTAAATGCCTTACAGGTGGGGATACGGCACTCGTAAATGAAGGGTCAGCCCCTTCATCGTACTTACAGACATGCAGAACTTAGTTATGTACATCTGTAGGTACGCTAGTGGAAGATCTGGCGCGTGCATGCGCAAATGTTCTGAGACGGGGGGGCTCGCGCAAATGACATGCCTAAGACATCTGTCGGACTTAGTTCTGGATCTGACCTGTGGTCACTAACTGTGGTATCTGAATCGCATAGATGTCATCTGCATCTACAGTGTAATTATACCATGGTTGCCGACTTTTGGCAGCTTCTCTCCGGGAGATCCCGGAGAGAAGCTAGCGATGCATGGAGGGGGTGGGGCTTAATGATGCGGTTATGCAAATCGCGTCATTAGGCCCCGCCCCCTTGCTCATACTGACCGGTTTTTAGTTGAAACAGGGGTCGGACGGGGCTTGATGCCGCAGATTGCGTCATCAAGTCCCTTCCTGTGCCTAGCTGCTAGGCAGGGGGGCAGGACTTGAGGCCGTGGTTTCAGTAAAACCACGGGCCTCAAGTCACTTACGGGAGATTTGCTGGCTCTCCTGGGATACCGGGAGTACTGCCCGAAGAGAGTCGGCAACCCTGAAATATACTGGTATGAATTAAACATGCAAACATAAGTACAGTTGGAGTATATTTATTTTTGAATTTTTTTTTACACCCAGAAAGATAGCAAAATGCCAATAAACTGTAATAGCCCATAATAATTAGGACATAAATATTTACAATTTTAAGATAAAAGAAAATTAGAGCTAATTATTCTTTGTAACCATCCACACAAAAAAGACTTATTATTTTATTATTTTAGAATGATTATTTTGATAGTTTTAAGTGCTTTTTTCATATAATTATAATATTTACCAGTGACAGTTTGTGAGCAGTTTCAGCCAGTGTTGGTGATACTGATAAGCTGGTCTGTCTTTCATGTGTCCTCGCATTGCATTGTACCAGCAGATGCTAAGTCTCAGGCAATATCTAGTCTGTGTCATAAGACATGAGAAGTAGCAGGAAGCTCTATCTTTATACTGTAGTGACCTCTGCTGTCCAACAAGTTTTATTCTGCTAATAATGTGTTGTGTGCTAATTAAAATGGAGTATGTGTTGTGACTCATATAAAACACCATGCAAAATAGCTTCCATCCAATGTATTAATTAAGACAAATGAGTGCACGAACAGAAAATCACAAGCACACACAAGAAACTGAGATTTTGGGTGTATGTATTAAAGTGTGAAGCTACCAAATGACTGTTTATCTGTGATTTTGCAGGTAAAATGTAAAATCTTATAACCACACTTATATATGATAAATCAGTTCTTTAGTTATATATTTTTTATGTAAAAAAAACTTTGTTAAAAGTGTCATAGAAAGGTATAAAATGTTTTTCTTTTAAACATGCTTCCTAAATAATTATTTTTTTATATAATCTTTTTTTAATCTGTATATTAAACTGATTTGTGACTGAATAACAGTGGGATTCTGGACATTACGGCTGGCTTATAACATGGTAATGCCAACAATCCAACATCAAATTATCCTGCTGCCGATTTAAATGATGTAGTTGACCAGAGTCCATATTTTGCACCTTTCTATTTTTCCCAAATAAAAAATCTGATAGCTGCAAAGAAAACTATCAACCATTGCTCCAGGAACGCTAAATGGAAAGACTCTGCTTCAACCCATTTCTGATCGCTGGTGAAAACATCAGGATTCTGTTTACAACAGCGTTGCCGACTTTTTAAAGCTTCCTTCCGGTAGAACCCAGAGGGAAGCCATAGATTTCTGCAAGGAGACGGGGCTTAATGACACAAATAATGAAAAGCACATTATTGATCGCCACTCCTGTAATCTCTGGTGTTCCAGGGGATGGGCGGGGCACTGATGACACCATCAAGTCCCATCCATCCACAGTAACTCTAGGGATTACAAGAGATATTAATAGCTGGTCGGGACTTGTGGGAGATTTGCCGGCTCTCCCAGGATACTGGGAGAACTGCGCAAATTTCAGTAGTCTCCCGAATATTCAGAGAGAGTCGGCAACCCTGGTTTACATCTTCAGGACTGAAGGCAATAGATTAGGTTAATTGTATTGGAAGAAATATCTGCTATATCCCTACAGTCCACAGCAACTAACGTATAGTACTAAATAATATTATTATTATTATTATTATTATTATTAATAAT
>WWET01004010.1:44756-56435 GCA_011038615.1 Limnodynastes dumerilii | reverse complement strand
CAGTATTCTAGGTGAGGGCGTACCAATGATTTATAAAGGGGCATCACTACTTCTCTCTTTCTGCTACTAATTCCTCTCCCTATGCAACCAAGCATCTGACTTGCCTTTTTCATGGCTTTGTTACATTGATTGGCTACCTTCATGGTTTATGGGACCTAAAGATACCTTTCCACCATGTGAGGCCGTGTATGGCGTTGTAGCAGCACACCTGCCATTGGTGCAGGTCACCAGTTCAAATCTCAGCTCAACCAATCAGCTGATCAAACCTCTCTCCTGGGTTGGCACATTCAGTGCAGCAGGTCACTGGTTCAAATCCCAGCTCAGCTAGTCAAACCTTTTCTGCAAGCCATGAATAGGTTCTACCAACTACTTTGTGTTGAGTAGCCATGTGACTATGGTTTATGGGACCTAAAGATACCTTTTCGCCATGGGAAGTCATGTATGGCAACGCAACACAGCACCTGCCTTTGGTGCGGCATGTCACTTGTTCAAATCCAAGCTCAGCCAGTCAACTGATCAAACCTAGGCTGGCACATTTAGTGCAGCAGCTCACTGGTTCATAGCTCAGCTTGTCAAACTTTTTCTGCAGGCCATGAATAGGTACTGCTAACTACTTAGTATTGAGTAGCCATGTGACTATGGTTTATGGGACCTAAAGATACCTTTTCACCATGGGACGCCACTTTTGGCATTGCAGCAGAGCACTCGCCTATGGTGCAGCAGGCCACAGGTTCAAATCCCAGCCCAGTCAATCAGCTGGTCAAACCTCTTCCCTAGGGTTTTTTGCACTGGGTTGCTATGTGACTATGGTTCATGGGACCTAAATATACACCTTCACCATCAGGAGGCGAAGCACCCACATTCAGTGCAGCAGGTCACTGGTTTAATTCCCAGCTCAGCTAGTCAGCCTTCAGCCAAATGGAAAGATATCAGCACAAAACATACAAGGTGGATTGCTAAAAATGGGCTAGAGGATAAAACGTCTTTTTGGTTAAGTGTGAGTGAAACTCTGGAGGAAGAGGAAGGGGCCGCATTGATTATGCCTTCCCCCTACACATAGTGATCAGATTTCAGGCCCATCCATAGACACACTGCAGATGCAAGACACTAGCCCAATAAAGACAGACAAACCAGAACAAATCACTACACATATTAAGGAAGAAAGATTCAATTACAAAGGGGAACTTCCAACCAAACACCTGAAACCAGAGGACTGGACAGAACCAAACACCTGAGACCAGAGGACTGGACAGAACCAAACACATGAGACCAGACGACTGGACAGAACCAAACACATGAGACCAGAGGACTGGACAGAACCAAACACCTGAGACCAGAGGACTGGACAGAACCAAACACATGAGACCAGACGACTGGACAGAACCAAACACATGAGACCAGAGGACTGGACAGAACCAAACACATGAGACCAGAGGACTGGACAGAACCAAACACATGAGACCAGAGGACTGGACAGAACCAAACACATGAGACCAGAGGACTGGACAGAACCAAACACATGAGACCAGAGGACTGGACAGAACCAAACACATGAGACCAGAGGACTGGACAGAACCAAACACATGAGACCAGAGGACTGGACAGAACCAAACACATGAGACCAGAGGACTGGACAGAACCAAACACATGAGACCAGAGGACTGGACAGAACCAAACACATGAGACCAGAGGACTGGACAGAACCAAACACATGAGACCAGAGGACTGGACAGAACCAAACACATGAGACCAGAGGACTGGACAGAACCAAACACATGAGACCAGAGGACTGGACAGAACCAAACACATGAGACCAGAGGACTGGACAGAACCAAACACATGAGACCAGAGGACTGGACAGAACCAAACACATGAGACCAGAGGACTGGACAGAACCAAACACATGAGACCAGAGGACTGGACAGAACCAAACACATGAGACCAGAGGACTGGACAGAACCAAACACATGAGACCAGAGGACTGGACAGAACCAAACACATGAGACCAGAGGACTGGACAGAACCAAACACATGAGACCAGAGGACTGGACAGAACCAAACACATGAGACCAGAGGACTGGACAGAACCAAACACATGAGACCAGAGGACTGGACAGAACCAAACACATGAGACCAGAGGACTGGACAGAACCAAACACATGAGACCAGAGGACTGGACAGAACCAAACACATGAGACCAGAGGACTGGACAGAACCAAACACATGAGACCAGAGGACTGGACAGAACCAAACACATGAGACCAGAGGACTGGACAGAACCAAACACATGAGACCAGAGGACTGGACAGAACCAAACACATGAGACCAGAGGACTGGACAGAACCAAACACATGAGACCAGAGGACTGGACAGAACCAAACACATGAGACCAGAGGACTGGACAGAACCAAACACATGAGACCAGAGGACTGGACAGAACCAAACACATGAGACCAGAGGACTGGACAGAACCAAACACATGAGACCAGAGGACTGGACAGAACCAAACACATGAGACCAGAGGACTGGACAGAACCAAACACATGAGACCAGAGGACTGGACAGAACCAAACACATGAGACCAGAGGACTGGACAGAACCAAACACATGAGACCAGAGGACTGGACAGAACCAAACACATGAGACCAGAGGACTGGACAGAACCAAACACATGAGACCAGAGGACTGGACAGAACCAAACACATGAGACCAGAGGACTGGACAGAACCAAACACATGAGACCAGAGGACTGGACAGAACCAAACACATGAGACCAGAGGACTGGACAGAACCAAACACATGAGACCAGAGGACTGGACAGAACCAAACACATGAGACCAGAGGACTGGACAGAACCAAACACATGAGACCAGAGGACTGGACAGAACCAAACACATGAGACCAGAGGACTGGACAGAACCAAACACATGAGACCAGAGGACTGGACAGAACCAAACACATGAGACCAGAGGACTGGACAGAACCAAACACATGAGACCAGAGGACTGGACAGAACCAAACACATGAGACCAGAGGACTGGACAGAACCAAACACATGAGACCAGAGGACTGGACAGAACCAAACACATGAGACCAGAGGACTGGACAGAACCAAACACATGAGACCAGAGGACTGGACAGAACCAAACACATGAGACCAGAGGACTGGACAGAACCAAACACATGAGACCAGAGGACTGGACAGAACCAAACACATGAGACCAGAGGACTGGACAGAACCAAACACATGAGACCAGAGGACTGGACAGAACCAAACACATGAGACCAGAGGACTGGACAGAACCAAACACATGAGACCAGAGGACTGGACAGAACCAAACACATGAGACCAGAGGACTGGACAGAACCAAACACATGAGACCAGAGGACTGGACAGAACCAAACACATGAGACCAGAGGACTGGACAGAACCAAACACATGAGACCAGAGGACTGGACAGAACCAAACACATGAGACCAGAGGACTGGACAGAACCAAACACATGAGACCAGAGGACTGGACAGAACCAAACACATGAGACCAGAGGACTGGACAGAACCAAACACATGAGACCAGAGGACTGGACAGAACCAAACACATGAGACCAGAGGACTGGACAGAACCAAACACATGAGACCAGAGGACTGGACAGAACCAAACACATGAGACCAGAGGACTGGACAGAACCAAACACATGAGACCAGAGGACTGGACAGAACCAAACACATGAGACCAGAGGACTGGACAGAACCAAACACATGAGACCAGAGGACTGGACAGAACCAAACACATGAGACCAGAGGACTGGACAGAACCAAACACATGAGACCAGAGGACTGGACAGAACCAAACACATGAGACCAGAGGACTGGACAGAACCAAACACATGAGACCAGAGGACTGGACAGAACCAAACACATGAGACCAGAGGACTGGACAGAACCAAACACATGAGACCAGAGGACTGGACAGAACCAAACACATGAGACCAGAGGACTGGACAGAACCAAACACATGAGACCAGAGGACTGGACAGAACCAAACACATGAGACCAGAGGACTGGACAGAACCAAACACATGAGACCAGAGGACTGGACAGAACCAAACACATGAGACCAGAGGACTGGACAGAACCAAACACATGAGACCAGAGGACTGGACAGAACCAAACACATGAGACCAGAGGACTGGACAGAACCAAACACATGAGACCAGAGGACTGGACAGAACCAAACACATGAGACCAGAGGACTGGACAGAACCAAACACATGAGACCAGAGGACTGGACAGAACCAAACACATGAGACCAGAGGACTGGACAGAACCAAACACATGAGACCAGAGGACTGGACAGAACCAAACACATGAGACCAGAGGACTGGACAGAACCAAACACATGAGACCAGAGGACTGGACAGAACCAAACACATGAGACCAGAGGACTGGACAGAACCAAACACATGAGACCAGAGGACTGGACAGAACCAAACACATGAGACCAGAGGACTGGACAGAACCAAACACATGAGACCAGAGGACTGGACAGAACCAAACACATGAGACCAGAGGACTGGACAGAACCAAACACATGAGACCAGAGGACTGGACAGAACCAAACACATGAGACCAGAGGACTGGACAGAACCAAACACATGAGACCAGAGGACTGGACAGAACCAAACACATGAGACCAGAGGACTGGACAGAACCAAACACATGAGACCAGAGGACTGGACAGAACCAAACACATGAGACCAGAGGACTGGACAGAACCAAACACATGAGACCAGAGGACTGGACAGAACCAAACACATGAGACCAGAGGACTGGACAGAACCAAACACATGAGACCAGAGGACTGGACAGAACCAAACACATGAGACCAGAGGACTGGACAGAACCAAACACATGAGACCAGAGGACTGGACAGAACCAAACACATGAGACCAGAGGACTGGACAGAACCAAACACATGAGACCAGAGGACTGGACAGAACCAAACACATGAGACCAGAGGACTGGACAGAACCAAACACATGAGACCAGAGGACTGGACAGAACCAAACACATGAGACCAGAGGACTGGACAGAACCAAACACATGAGACCAGAGGACTGGACAGAACCAAACACATGAGACCAGAGGACTGGACAGAACCAAACACATGAGACCAGAGGACTGGACAGAACCAAACACATGAGACCAGAGGACTGGACAGAACCAAACACATGAGACCAGAGGACTGGACAGAACCAAACACATGAGACCAGAGGACTGGACAGAACCAAACACATGAGACCAGAGGACTGGACAGAACCAAACACATGAGACCAGAGGACTGGACAGAACCAAACACATGAGACCAGAGGACTGGACAGAACCAAACACATGAGACCAGAGGACTGGACAGAACCAAACACATGAGACCAGAGGACTGGACAGAACCAAACACATGAGACCAGAGGACTGGACAGAACCAAACACATGAGACCAGAGGACTGGACAGAACCAAACACATGAGACCAGAGGACTGGACAGAACCAAACACATGAGACCAGAGGACTGGACAGAACCAAACACATGAGACCAGAGGACTGGACAGAACCAAACACATGAGACCAGAGGACTGGACAGAACCAAACACATGAGACCAGAGGACTGGACAGAACCAAACACATGAGACCAGAGGACTGGACAGAACCAAACACATGAGACCAGAGGACTGGACAGAACCAAACACATGAGACCAGAGGACTGGACAGAACCAAACACATGAGACCAGAGGACTGGACAGAACCAAACACATGAGACCAGAGGACTGGACAGAACCAAACACATGAGACCAGAGGACTGGACAGAACCAAACACATGAGACCAGAGGACTGGACAGAACCAAACACATGAGACCAGAGGACTGGACAGAACCAAACACATGAGACCAGAGGACTGGACAGAACCAAACACATGAGACCAGAGGACTGGACAGAACCAAACACATGAGACCAGAGGACTGGACAGAACCAAACACATGAGACCAGAGGACTGGACAGAACCAAACACATGAGACCAGAGGACTGGACAGAACCAAACACATGAGACCAGAGGACTGGACAGAACCAAACACATGAGACCAGAGGACTGGACAGAACCAAACACATGAGACCAGAGGACTGGACAGAACCAAACACATGAGACCAGAGGACTGGACAGAACCAAACACATGAGACCAGAGGACTGGACAGAACCAAACACATGAGACCAGAGGACTGGACAGAACCAAACACATGAGACCAGAGGACTGGACAGAACCAAACACATGAGACCAGAGGACTGGACAGAACCAAACACATGAGACCAGAGGACTGGACAGAACCAAACACATGAGACCAGAGGACTGGACAGAACCAAACACATGAGACCAGAGGACTGGACAGAACCAAACACATGAGACCAGAGGACTGGACAGAACCAAACACATGAGACCAGAGGACTGGACAGAACCAAACACATGAGACCAGAGGACTGGACAGAACCAAACACATGAGACCAGAGGACTGGACAGAACCAAACACATGAGACCAGAGGACTGGACAGAACCAAACACATGAGACCAGAGGACTGGACAGAACCAAACACATGAGACCAGAGGACTGGACAGAACCAAACACATGAGACCAGAGGACTGGACAGAACCAAACACATGAGACCAGAGGACTGGACAGAACCAAACACATGAGACCAGAGGACTGGACAGAACCAAACACATGAGACCAGAGGACTGGACAGAACCAAACACATGAGACCAGAGGACTGGACAGAACCAAACACATGAGACCAGAGGACTGGACAGAACCAAACACATGAGACCAGAGGACTGGACAGAACCAAACACATGAGACCAGAGGACTGGACAGAACCAAACACATGAGACCAGAGGACTGGACAGAACCAAACACATGAGACCAGAGGACTGGACAGAACCAAACACATGAGACCAGAGGACTGGACAGAACCAAACACATGAGACCAGAGGACTGGACAGAACCAAACACATGAGACCAGAGGACTGGACAGAACCAAACACATGAGACCAGAGGACTGGACAGAACCAAACACATGAGACCAGAGGACTGGACAGAACCAAACACATGAGACCAGAGGACTGGACAGAACCAAACACATGAGACCAGAGGACTGGACAGAACCAAACACATGAGACCAGAGGACTGGACAGAACCAAACACATGAGAACCGTCGGCCGTACGAATTTTCGCACATAATACGCTGAGCGTACGGGGCTTAGCACGCCCATACTGTACAATTTAAATGGCTATCCCCGCCTCCGTGTAGTAAAACGAGCGCCCAGGCGACCGTCTTACTGAACGCACGCCCCTCGAGCGAATATTTCGCACACAATACGACCGCTATACGCTCGTGTCGTCCAGCCGACCGGAAGCTGTGATACTGGGCATGCGCGGTGCGGATTTTCGTACGAAAATACGCAAAAAACCGTCGTACGCTTGCCCGTCGGACAGCAATTTCGTAGCTCTGGATCAGGCCCGATATCTTTAGGTCCCATAAACCATTATAGTCACATAGCAACTTAGTGCAAAGAATCCTATTGCCAGCCAAGGGGAGAGGTTTGACTGGCTGACAGGCTGGCTGAGCTGTGATTTGACCCAGTGACCAGCTGCACCAAAGGTGGGTGCTTTGCTGTGATGCCATATGTGTCTCTCTGTGGTGAAAACTTATCTTTAGGTTCCATAAATCATAGTCACATGGCTACTCAATACAAAGTAGTTGGCTGAACCTATTCATGGCCTGCAGAATAAGTCTTACTAGCTGAGCTTTGGACCAACAACCTGCTGTACTGAATGTGGGTGCTCTGCCTCCTGATGGTGAAGGTGTATACTTAGATCCCATGAACCATAGTCACATAGCAACTCAGTGCAAAGGAGCCTATTGCCAGCCTAAGAAGAAGTTTGACTGGCTGACTGAGCTGGGATTTGAACTGTTGTTCTACTGCACCAAAGCTGGGTGCTCTGCTGTGATGCCATATGTGGATCCCTACGGTGAAATGGTATCTTTAGGTCCCATAAACCATAGTCACATGGCTACTCAATATAAAGTAATTGGCAGAACCTATTTATGGGCTGCAGAAAAAGTTTGGCAAGCTGAGCTGGGATTTGAACTGGGGACCTGCTGCACCAAAGGTGGCTGCTCTGCTGTGATCCCATATGCTGCTCCTGGTGGTGACAAGGTATCTTTTGGTCCCATAAACCATAGTCACATGGCTACTCAATACAAAGTAGTTGGCAGAACCTTTTCATGGCCTGCAGAAAAAGTTTGACTTGCTGAGCTTGGATTTGAGCCAGTGACCTGCTGCCCCAAAGGTGGACGCCATATGTGTCACCCCATGGTAAGCTGGTATCTTTAGGTCCCATAATTCATAGTCACTTTTCATGGCCTGCAGAAAAAGTTTGACTTGCTGAGCTGAAATTTGAACCAGTGAGCTGCTGCACCAAATGTGGGGGCTCTGCTGTGATGCCATATGAGGCTCTCTGTGATGAAAAGGTATCTTTAGATTCCATAAATCATAGTCACATGGCTACTCAATATAAAGTAGTTGGCAGAACCTATTCATGGCCTGCAGAAAAAGGTTGACTTGCTGAGCTGGGATTTGAAGCAGTGATCTGCTGCACTGAATGTGGGTGCTCTGCTGTGATGCCATATGTGTCTTTCTATGGTTAATGGGTATCTTTAGGTTCCATAAATCATAGTCACATGGCTACTCAATACAAAGTAGTTGGCAGAACCTATTCATGGCCTGAAAAAAAAGTTAGGTTAGCTGAGCTGGGATTTGAACTGGTGATCCGCTGCACCAAACGTGGGTTCTCTGCTGTGACGCCATATACGGCTCCCCGTGATGAGAAGGTATCTTTAGGTCCCATCAGCCATAGTTACATGGCTACTTAATACAAAGTAATTGGCAGAACCTTTTTATGGCCTGCAGAAAAAATTGATTTACAGAGGTGGGATTTGAACCAGTGACCTACTGTACCAAAGGTGGGTGCTCTGCTGTGATGCCATATGTGGCTCTCTGTTGTCAGAAGATGTCTTTAGGCTCCTTAAATCATAGTCAATGGGATTTCAATTGGTGACCTGCTGCACCAAAGGCAGGTGCTCTGCTGCAATGCCATATGCAGCTACCCATGGTGAAAAGGTATCTTTAGGTCCCATAAACCATTATAGTCACATAGCAACTCAGTGCAAAGCAGCCTATTGCCAGCCCAGTTGACTGGCTGTCTGAGCTGGGACTTGAACCAGTGACCTGCTGCGCCGAAGGTGAGTGTTCTGCTGTGATGCCATAAAAGGCTCTCTGTGGTGAAAAGGTATCAGATTTAGATTCCATAAATCATAGTCACATGGCTACTCAATACAAAGTAGTTGGCAGAACCTATTCATGGCCTACAGAAAAAGATTGACTAGCTGAGCTTGAATTTGAACTGGTGACCTGCTGCACCAAATGTGTGTGCTCTGCTGTGATGCACTATGAGGCTCTCTATGGTAAAAAAAATATCTTTAGATTCCATAAATCATAGTCACATGCCTACTCAATACAAAGTAGTTGGCAGAACCTATTCTTGGCCTGCAGAAAAAGTTTGACTAGCTGAGCTGGGAATTGGACCAGTGACCTGCTGCACTGAATGGGGGTGCTCTCCCTCCTGATGGTGAAGGTGTATATTTAGATCCCATGAACCATAGAGCCTGATCCAGATCAATGCTCAGCATTACATCGCTGACTCCCCCCTGGCACTCCCCCTGTGCGGGCATATGGCCCCATCCTTATGCTGGGTGAAGGCTACCCTAGCTTCACCCAGTGTAAGGAAGGGGCCATCTGCTCACACAGGAGCGTATGGCCACCTAGCCTGCCCCCCTAGCCTAATTTACTTACCTCCCCCCACCCTCCAGGAGTAACGTGAGCGTTGGGACGCTGGAGGACGTCCCCACGCCGCTACTATGGACGCCTGATCGTAGATCGGGTGTTTCCATAGTAACGCCAGGCAACATCTGCCCGGCACATGCGCATTTGAGCTACGGGTGCCGTACTAGCAACGGCAGCCGTAGCTCAGGATCAGGCCCATAGTCACATAGCAACTCAGCGCAAAGAAGCCTATTGCCAGACTAGGAAAGATGTTTGACTGGTGGAGATGGGATTTGAACTGGTGATCTGCTGCACCAAAGGGGGGTGCTCTGCTGTGATGCCATACATGGCTCTTTATGGGGAAAAGGTATCTTTATGTCCCATAAACCATAGTCACATGGCTACTCAATACAAAGTAGTTGGCAGAACCTATTCATGGCCTGCAGAAAAAGTTTGACTAGCTGAGCTGGGATATGAACCAGAGAGCTTCTGCACTGAATGTGCCAGCCTGGTGAATAGGTTTGAAAAGTTGACTGGCTGACTGAGCTAGGATTTGAACTGATGACCTGCTGCACCATAGTTGAGAGCTCTTCTGTGATGCCATACGTGGTTCTTCATGTTGACAAGGTATCTTTAGGTCCCATAAACCATAGTCACATGGCTAATTAATACAAAGTAGTTGGCAGATCCTATTCATGGCCTGCAGAAAAAGTTTGACTAGCTGAGCTATGAACCAGAGAACTGCTGCACTGAATGTGCCAGCCTAGTGAACAGGTTTGATAAGTTGACTGGCTGAGCTGGGATTTGAACTGGTGACCTGCTGCACCAAAGGTGGGTGCTCTGCTGTGATGCCATACATGGCTTCGCATGATTAAAAGGTATCTTTAGGTCCCATAAACAATAGTCACATGGCTACTCAATGCAAAGTCGGGCAGGGCTTTGAACGAGTGACCTGCTGCACTGAATGAGCCAGCCTAGGGAATAGGTTTGATGAACTGGATGGCTGAGCAAAGATTTGGACGAGTAACCTGCTGTACCAAAGGTGGGTGCTCTGCTGCAATGCCATATGTGGCTTCCCATGGTGAAAAGGTATCTTTAGGTCCCATAAACCTTAGTCACATGGCTACTCAATAGAAAATTGTTGGCATAGCCTACTGAAGTAACTACTGAAAGTAGTTGGCAGAACCTATTCATGGCCTGCAGAAAAAGTTTGACTAGCTGAAATGGGATATGAACCAGAGAGCTGCTGCAATGAATGTGCTAACCTAGGGAAGAGGTTTGATCAGCTGCCTGGGTTGGAATTTAAACCGGTGCCTTGCTGCACCAAAGCATGGTGCTTTGCTGTGATGGCATACGTGGCTTTTCATGTTGAGAAGGTATCTTTAGGTCCCATAAACCATAGTCACATGGCTACTCAATACAAAGTAATTGGCAGAACCTATTTATGTCCTGCAGAAAAAGGTTGACTAGCTGAAATGAGATATGAACCAGAGAGCTACTGCAACGAATGTGCCAGCCTAGTGAATAGGTTTGAGTAGTTGATTGGCTGGTTGAGCCGAGATTTGAACCGGTGATCTGCTGCACCAAATGTGGGTACTTTGCTGTGATTCCATACGTGGCTTTTCATGGAGAAATTGTATCTTTAGGTCCCATAACCCATAGTCACATTGCTACTCAATACAAAGTAGTTGGCAGAACCTATTCATGACCTGCAGAAAAAGTTTGACTAGCTGAGCTATGAACCAGAGAGC
>WWET01004010.1:21371-34113 GCA_011038615.1 Limnodynastes dumerilii | reverse complement strand
GCTGAACTTTTTGTGGGTGGTCCCATGAACCATAGTCACCCAGTGTAAAATAGCCTATCGCCAGCCTAGGGAAGAGATTTGACCAGCTGACTGACTGGGCTGGGATTTGAACCGGTTATCTGCTGCACCAAAGGTAGGTGCTATGCTGCAATGCCATTTGTGCCTCTCTGTGGTAACATGGTATATTTAGGTCCCATAAACCATAGTCACATGGCTACGTAATACAAAGTAGTTGTCAGAACCTATTGATGGCCTGCAGAAAATGTTCGACTAGCTGAGCTGGGATTTGAACAATCGAGCTGCTGCAATGAATGTGTAGGCCTAGGAAAAAGATTTAATCAGCTGACTGGCTGGCTAAGCTGGGATTTGAACCAGTGACCTGCTGTGGTGCCATATGTGACTCCCTACAGTGAAAGTGTATTTTTAGGTCCCATAACCCATAGTCACATAGCTACTCAATACAAAGTAGTTGGCAGAACCTATTCATGGCCTGCAAAACATGTTTGACTAGCTGAGCTTTGAACTAGTAACCTGCTGCACTGAATGTGGGTTCTCTGCCTCCTGATGGTGAAGGTGCAGTGAGTTGCCATGTAAACCATAGTAACTCACTGCAAAGAAGCCTATTGCCAGCCTAGGGAAAAGGTTTGACCAGCTGACTGGCTGGCATTTAAACCGGTGACCTACTGTACCAAAGGTGGGTGCTACTCTGTGATGCCATACATGGCTTCCCATGGTGAGAAGGTATCTTTAGGGCCCATAAACCATAGTCACATGCCTACACAATACAAAGTAGTTGGCAGAACCTATTCATGGCCTGCAGAAAAAGCTTGACTAGCTGAGCTGGGATATGAACCAGTGAGCTGCTGCACTGAATGTGTCAGCCTAGGTTTGATCAGATGGCTGGCTGAACTGGGATTTGAATTGGTGACATGCTGCCACCAAAGGTGGGTGCTCAGCTGCAATGCCACATGTGGCTCTCTGTGGTGAAATGGTATCATTAGGTCCCATAAACCATAGTCACATGGCTACTCAATACAAAGTAGTTGGCAGAACTTATTCATGGCTTGCAGAAAAAGTTTAACTAGCTGAGCTGGGATTTAGAAACATAGAAACATAGAAAGTGACGGCAGATAAGAGCCACATGGCCCATCTAGTCTGCCAATTTGTTTATTGAAAACTATACTGACCATAGACCCTATTTACCCTCAATTTGGTTTACAATTTAGGATGCCCTTATATTTATCCCAACCATGTTTAAATAGTTCTACTGTATTGGCCTCAACCATTTATCCCAGGCATGTTTAAATTGTTCTACTGTATTGGCCTCCACCACCTCAGATGGGAGAATATTCCATTTATCTATCACCCTTTCAGTGAAGTAATTTTTCCGCACATTTCCTTTGAATCTACCACCCTCCAGTTTGTATCCATGCCCTTGTGTTCTATTACACCTTTTCTTTTGGAAAATGGTACCCTCCTCTAGCTGGTCACAAGCCTTGATGTATTTGAAAGCTGCTATCATGTCCCCCTCTCCCTTCTCTGCTCCAAGCTATACATGTTTAGTTCCTCTAGCCTTTCTTGGTATGATTTGTTACAAAGGCCATGGACCATTTTTGTTGCTCTTCTTTGCACAGTCTCTAATGTATTTATGTCTTTCTGGAGATATGGCCTCCAGAACTGAACACAGTATTCTAGGTGAGGGTGAACCAATGATTTATAAAGGGGCATCACTACTTCTCTCTTTTTGCTACTAATTCCTCTCTCTATGCAACCAAGCATCTAACTTGCCTTTCTCATTGCTTTGTTACATTGATTTGAACCAGTGACCTGCTGCACCAAAGGCCGGTGCTCAGCTGCAATGCCATATATGGCTACCCATGGTGAGTAGGTATCTTTAGGGCCCATAAACCACAGTCACATGGCTACTCAATACAAAGTAGTTGGCAGAACCTATTCTTGGCCTGCAGAAAAAGTTTGTCTAGCTGCTACCTTTGAAGATGGCCATATGTGGGGAGATGGGGTGGGCGCGTGCCTCGTCCTCCATCGTCGGTACATTGATGATTTATTTTTTATTTGGGACGGACCAGCGGAAACAGTCAACGATTTTATTTCAGAGTCTTAACAATAACGAGTTCAACTACACAAAACCCCAATACAATAGATTTTCTGGTTATTACACTATCTGTAGAGGACAATAGAATTACTACCTGTACATATCAGAAACCTGTAAATACCAATAATTTACTTTTTAGCTTTTCCAGCAATCACCAGAAACAGTAGCTAACCAATATTCCTGGGGGGCAGCTGCGCAGGATTCGTCGTAACTGCTCCACACTAGATAAATTTTAAATTACAAGCTTCATCAATGCTACACGGTTTTAAAGAGAAAGGATACCCTGAGACACTACTTAACAAGGCTCTTCGGGATGCTGAATCTCTAAATAGGGAGGACCTTTTACAACTATCTGCTAATTTAACCACAAACGTGAAAAATCTAAATTACAAAAATAAGAATAACAAAAAAACGGATAAATTCGATAAAGAAAATAATATTGTCTTTGTCTCGAAATTTAACCATGCATCAAGTGGTATAACTAAGATCATGAGACGCAATTTTGAGATGTTAAAATTCGACCCAATATTGAAGTCCTGTTTACCAGAACGCCCATCAGTGATCTTCAAAAGAGCTAGGAACCTCAAAAATATTCTAACCCCGAGTTACTTTGATGCCAAAAAAGGTGCCAAATCACAAATGGCCCTATCCCTAAACCCACCACACACCTTTGAAGCATCTGGTTTTGTGTCCCCCCCCCCCCCCCCTCCCTACTCTCCCTTCGTCCCCCCCCCCCCCAACTTCATATGCCATAGAATAACTCAGTATGAGTCATTTATAACAAAGCAGAAAATCCTAATTAAAAGCTACATCAATTGTAAAAGCGAGTACATCATCTATGTGATATTCTGCATTTGCAGACTTCAATATGTCGGTCGTACGACATGCAAGCTAAGACTCCGTTTTCTAGAACACAAACGTAATGTTCAGAACTCCAACCCTAATCACAGTATTGCTCATCATTTTACTCAAAATCATGGAGGTAATACATCTGACCTGCAAATAATGGGGTATTGAACATATCCCACCTGCCGTCAGAGGGGGTGATAGGTTTAAAAAACTATGTATCAGGGAGGCTTTCTGGATACATACTTTGAACACTCTATCCAGAAGGCCTCAACGAGACCATCGATATGGATTTTGGGGAATCCTAATGTATTCATCTCTTGTCACATTTAGTAACTTTATGAATTTTAGTCTTCTGTCTGTTAATATATACTAGATCTCTGTTGCATGTTGTAAGATGTAGATTTCAATATATTTAACACACTCTAATAGAATCTATTCTTTCTTCTTTGCTGTTAAAATATTTACAACTGCCAAAATATTTACAAATGTTGAAGTTTAAAATGTTTGGTTTATATAACTTAGAAATAATCTGGGCAAAAAAACTGATATTGTATATAAAAATTCTATAACAAATTCTATAAAAATTTTCACCTTATTTCCCTCTAGACTTTAATTTATTATACATTACCATATTTCTATACTTTTTCATGTATGTTTCAACCATACAAATCTATATACAAATATCCCCCTTATTTATATAGGGGGATGTCTGATAGTTCTTAGCATGTTAAACATCTGTGAATAATTAAATTTATTGCCGTAAAGTTTATTCTATATAAATTATGAACATCAAAAGCAAACTCCGTTAGTAGATTATTATTAACTAATTGAATAACTACTAAGATTGTATTTGAAATTTAAACTTTGGTTATATTTTGAATGGCTTCTGTTTCAATGTTGATGTGTTAAACCCCCTTATTCCGTTCTCCTGAGATCAGTGAGACTGTGGACTAAACAGCTGATGCCTAATTAATTAATGCAAGGGCTATTAAAATGAAGGAGGACGGCCCACTAATATCCCTTCTGATGAAATTGCAAACGAATAATGAAACGTGTTAAGGTGTCTGATCCAGCACTTTAAACTGACTTTTAATCACTGTGAGGAACTGTGGAAACTTTTGGCAAGTATACCTCTGAGAGCATCGGGCCGGCTGACTCGGCCCTGCAGGGCTCACGAGAGACCGAGCGGCTCTGTTTTCCCTGCAAAGATCGAGGGTGTCGGAACTTACAACCATTGGGAGTCAGCACGGATAAGACAACTCAGTACATCACTCAGGTACTTAGTGTCGCTATTTGGACTGTGCGCACAGCGCATTCATAGCGGAAAGAAACCAGGACATATATTGGATGCATTATTTGCTAAGGCCTGAATCAGAGTATACTGTGTATATATCGTATAAGAACTGGAGTTAACCAATCCATCTCCTACTTTAAGCTCCCTATACCCAGCTACTCACCAGCAAAGAGTGCTTATATATGGAACTTGTCCACACTTTTCCCTCACACTACAAGTGACAATATTTTTATATTAATAGACAGTGATTTTGGCTGGATCTTTATTTTTAATTGAATTATATTCAATGCACATCTAGTAGTGAATTCTTTTTCATTTTATGATTAATAAATTACTTTTATACAGAAGCCATTCTAATTATTTTTATATGTGAGTCACCAGTTTGAACATTAGCGCTCATCATTATTTTTCCTATTGTTCTTTTGTTATTGGGGAGGGCAGACCCCAACACATGATTAGTAGCGCTTACCTAGAAGCTGGTTGTGATATTTTAACTCCCTCTGTGCCTTTTTGACCAATTAACCTGTTTATAAACAGGGCTTGAAGTATATGAGGTTATGCCATACTGTCACTGCTCACACTGATTTCATTGAAATGCAATAAATCCCCGTTCACTAATGTTATTTCTAAATGTCCATACCGCCACTTTTTAATATCCACTTCGACCACTGACTATAAACATGTAGGAACTAAAGTAACAAATATGGAGCAGGTTGTGGAGCGATATTTTTACAATGATGACTTCTCTTCTATAGTAATGCAATGTAATATCCTGCAAATACGGAAGTGTTTACCTCAGAATGCACCAGTTGTGAGTAAATTCATTGTATAAACAAATAGGGCCTGATCCAGACCTACGCCGATGTGCTGTGCTTAGTAAAGCACAGTGTATCGGCGTGCACTCCCCCCGTCACTCCCCCCTGTGTATATTTTTCCTCGCTTACGCCAACTGAAGTCTTCCCTAACTTCAGCCGGCCTAGGGAAAATATGCTCGCGCAGGAGCGTATGACTGCAAACCCCTCCCCCCGCCCATCCTACACTTGAGCGTAGTAACTGCGAGGGGCGCCCCCTCAGCCGTTACTACGGTGATAGTACATCTGCCCGGCGCATGGGCGGATCGGCTTTTAAGCCGATCTTATGCTGCTGGCTGGTGTCTTAACGCCAGCCAGCGTAGGTCTGGATCAGGCCCATATTGTTTCCATACTAATACCATATACCTATTAACAGCTTCCTTTATACTTTATTTTTTAGGTGGCCTATTGAGAATGAAATGTTATACACGAGGGGCCAGAGCCAGAGCTACGTGTCCATTACGTTTCCTAGCATAGCGTACTTACGCTAGCGTATTTACTATGCACGCCCCTCAGTTGTACGTAGTTTAGCCGTGTTACGCTTTCCAAACCCTACCTTAACTTTTCCAAGCGTAACTCCTATCGGCCGTAATGGCTGAACATACTTACGCGCCTAAGCGCGCCCATACTGTACGATTTAAATGCCTCACCCCGCCTCCGAAGCGTAATGACAGGTGTTGTACTGCTGGCACGCCCCTTCGTACGTAGTTGATGATGATGGCTGGCACGCCTCTTTGACGATGATGATACGTGACTGGCCCTTACGTTCTGCGTTACGCGGCGTAACATTTGTCTAGCGCATGCGCAGTAAGTATGTTCACACGTGAGGTAGGATGCAGCATTGTAACTCAGCCGTTACTGTGGTCAAAGTTTCAACTGTAATGTTGGTGGAATTCTTTTTGCTGGTTTACAAGTGGAGGCCTTGTTGGTTTCATCATCCCCCATTGCTAAAGGTAAATCCAAGCAGAGTTTATATATCCTGATCTGTCCCTGATCCTCACAGGATAATGCAGAAACAACACAAATAGTCTGGATTCTTTGCTCTCTGCTCACAGTGGAGTGAGTCCAGGCTGCCAGGTACTTTATTCTGTAATGAGCTCTGTGATGTCACAATAGGTATCAATGACACAAATCTGTGACATCAGCCTGGTCAAAGCTAATTTATCTCAACCTGTGCATTACACCTAATAAACAACACAAGTTAGTGGTTACTCACAAAGAAGAATGCAAGCTACATTTGAAAAATACTTAGCTTTTTACAACTTCTACTATGTCTAATCTATTTAAGCGACCTATATATAGACTTTAAAATGCTTATTTTACTCAAATTCCAGCCAGACACTCTGTGATAATTGGGATGATTGCAGATTATTTTTCCTGGGTCGCTGGTGTGGGGTAAACGCCAAATTGTGGTTTGTGCAGTACTGAAAGGTCCAACTGCCGCTGGTCTTTTCCTATTAGCATCAGCGCAGGGTGTCGCAGGGTGTGTGAATAATTACCAACCAGTGTACAGCCATTACCACACCTTGGCTGTTCTCCCCGGTGGCAGAGACATTATATCGCTCATCACAGAGATTGCATAGTGTGTGGCCAGCTTCAGTTAAACTCTGCACTTAATAGGTTAAATTACTCAGTTAACCCATTAATGAATGGTGTGTGTCTTTGGTATGTTATTATCATTGCTGAATTAGTGGGACTGGATCCAGATTTACAATTCTGCTACACGCTGAGCTACACTGGATCCTCGCTGTATTCGGGCTATGCCCCTCAATCGCAAGGAAATCTGATAGCTGTCCTCTTCATTAAGACTCCCGCACTTTCCGCATGTAAAATGGGGACGTTTCAGGAGTCTGGAGGCCATTCAGCACACCCTCACTGTACTAGTTGCATACCTCCCCCCTATCACTTGGCATACAGGCCATCCACATCTCATTCCGCCACCGGAAACACACCCAGTATAGAACTCTAGGTCCAGGGGATCCAGGTCCATACTGGAAACATGGAGTGCAAAGCTCTAGGTAGACTAGAAGTTGTGAAAAGGGGGAATACATTTTACTATCAAAAAACAAAACCATGCGCTTGTAGTTACAAATCATAATGGCTGAACATAGTATTAATGGCACTACAATGGAAAATACATAGGTGGAAATGTTATATATGGGGAGACTGGGCAAGGCCATAGGGAGGTAGCAATCACACTAGTATTTAAACAGTTGTGATTCTCGATGTCAGCGGTCGTATTTAAAATGTACTTTATCATCATTGCAAAAATATGTAAAAATTCTAAAACAACTAAACAAAGCAAAAAAAATTAAAAAATTATAATAATATATAGTAATTCAGAAAATTAGGTATACGTTTTGCAATAGGTTTCAATCCGTGAAAAAAGACGTCATCTACATTAGGGGACTTTAGTGAGCTCTCTAGTGTTTGACATCATTTTTTTCTATAAAAGGGGGCCCTCTAGCGACAGACTGGTCATTAGTAGTGGGGACACCGAAGAGAAAGTGCGTCCATAGCAAGTGCCAGAAGAGGCCGAAGACCAGCTGCCAGCACCAGAAGAACCTCTTCAAGCAAGGTGACAAGCATCTTCAAGCAGCATTTAAAGAAGATCATCAGAAGAAGCTGACAATCCAAGCCAGTCATCACAAGACAAATGACTGCTAAACGGTGAGTCGTGACATTTATTTATTATTTTAATTCACATTTGACATGCAAAATACACTTTAGGGTACATTGAATGACGGTGGCCACTATTATATTCTAGCGACACAGTAAGGGATATTTTGTATACATTTTATTCAGGGTTTTACATGTAGTGTTAGGTCATGTAGTATTGCAATGTGTATTTGGGTACTTTTTATTTTTTAGGGACACATAACACATTTGCTTAGAGACTTCTATCACTTATCAGGCTGCTGCTTACACTACTATAAGGATTAGCATGGCAACAAACACATGGCCATGCTTTTCCTTACAGTAGTATATGTGTCAGCAGGATAAGTGATAGGAAAATGCATACCGATATTGAAATGGACAATCGCCGTGCTTTTCAAAATAAATCAACATCGACGGTGATTCTACATCGATTCATAGTAATTGCCACGATTTTTGGTAAAAAAAATCACTGCTAAAACCTTGCGATGATCGATGTAGAATCGCTGTAAAAAAATCGACCTTGGTAAATGAGGCCCTATAAATCTCTTCTGGCGTTAGTCAGAATCACTGGTTGAGTGATTGAAACGTTGGATCTTCTGTACTTATATAATGAACTATGGATTGGGCTCACGTATGAGTACCTATTGAAAAACTTATTTCAAGCCTCTGAAGTAACTCATTTTCTGAAGGAATAAAGACAAAAAGACAAAAAAAAAAGGACAACCTTGCGGTTTAACATGTCTGATTAAGGTTTCCTACATTGACACCAAATTTTGAGACCTTTGAAATGTCTCACACTCAAACTCCAAAAAACAATGAATTCCGACATTAAGGCTGGAGCCTTAATGGACGTGTTCCTTAAGCTACACAGACATGGTATACCATCACATCCTGTCGTTCGCTGCAGATTCAGCACTATCATGGAGTGCATAGCATTTATGCAACAAAATGGATGTGATAGGGTCATGTGTTCTTATAGATTTTATTATTTAATGTTATTAGTTATGCACTGCTGTCCCTCAAGCATTTGTAGCTTATACTGGCAGAATGTAATCATTGAATGAATGACTGTGCCCTTAATATATATATATACATTTTTTTATTTTTTTTTAAATGATATTAGTGCATTTAAAATTTTACCTCTGACATCTAGAATCACTTCTGTTTAAACACTAGTGTGATTGCTACCTCCCCATGGCCTAGCCCAGTCTTTTTATTGTGCGTAGAATACAGACCTTTCAACCAGGGGCGGAACTACCATTGATGCAAAAGGAGCCCACAGCCATCATCACTGCACCACTAAAGCTCCCCAACAGGTTATCTGGGATATCATCGGTGCCAAAAGCATATTTTTTTGCACCATGGCCCACAACTCACTAATTCTGCCTTCGGTTTCAACAGCACACCTGATGGTTTTCATCAGGGTCACAATAAATAAAACATTTCAATCTTCTTTGGAGGATCTGCTGAGAAATCCCTGATCCACACAAGATAATGTACACAACACAAATAGTCTGGATTCTCTGACTGCTCACTGTAGAGTGAGTCCAGGCTGCCAGGCGCTTCATTCTCTACTGATCTGTGTGATGTCACAAAAGCTATCAATGATGCAAGTCTGTGACATCAGCCTGGTCACAGCTAATTTATCTCCTCAACCTGAGCACTACATTTAATAAACACCTTTCAAAGTTAGTGCTTACTTCCAATGATATTCTGATGTGCTATAGATTTATGCACAATGGGCCTTATCTAGACTGAAATACAAGAATAATGAAGACTATATTTAGAAATACCTTATGCAAATAATGGGTCTTTTAAGAATGTTCCAGACATAAAAGTAAGTATGGTTCTGGATGCATTTGCATGTGCAGAGTTTTGTGTAAGTACAAACCGTCAAAATGAAGTTACGTTCTCTTCCTTAGTCTCCCAGATGCATGTGCAGGATTAGTCCACTGTTGTGTGTCATGAAAATGTTAGTTATGTCTTGTAAGGGTAATTTCTCTGTTAGTTGAAAAAGTAAATGTCCAAAATTTATTATAAAAAAAATAAAATAATCCTAAATCGATTTAATTCATACTTACTCGTCGTCATGAGCAGATCCAAACTGCGGTACAATAGGGGACTTGCATACATCTGATACATAAGTCCTCTATTCTACTTGTACAGCACATGCGGGCGGCTGCGTTCTGTGCGAAATTCAGGTCGCTGCACACAGGGCCGGCCCACACGGAACATACGGAACCTGATCTTAAGTCTGGATTGTGTGCCATGTTCCTGAACTTTAACACTTACCTATAACTGTTGCAAATAACCATGCTTTATTTGTGTGAATTTATTTAAATTTTATTTTATTTATTTTACTGTAAATGCCCTACATTAGTTTAACTCTTCCTTACTCCATAATACCCCTTAGACTGCAGGTAGTCTCAGTGTACTGTATACTGCAGACTGAGTATCTGTATTTGTGGTATTGTGTTTATAGAATGGGTTTTGGTTGGCACCTGTAGGGAGCCACAAAAAATTGTTAATTTTAAATTCTATAGTTTCCTTTCTTGTTCTATATCAAATTGATCATTTTCAAGCTTACATTGGCCCATGTCATCTTCACTAGCAATATCACATTTATTGATAAATTTAAACCCTATTTCAGTTTAAGAATTTGAAGTTATTGACCCTATAAGTGAAATGATACTAAAACACAAAAGCAGTTTGCAGAATTAAATAAAAAATATGTAATCAGTCATTAACTACAAACTTCATTTTAAAACAAAAAAATAATACATTTTAGTAAAATAAAAGCCGCTATTTGCTGGGAAGCACTGACCTTTGCCAAGTTTCTTCACCACCTTCTTCATGGTCTCTTTTCACCAGTGATCCTTATGATTAAAGGAGCGGTTATGTTGTATTGGGAGACGGTGTAAGGTGCAGAATATTTTGCCGCACTGGCATGACCATGAATTGAAAGTAGTGCATTTGTACTATTTGAAAGGGATTTTGGGCTGGATCCAGACTTAAGAAGGAGCTTGAAATTAAGGACCTGATTCACACTAAGAATCTTCTTAAAATAAGAACTTAAAGTCACACCTGGGCTAAACCATGTTGATTGCAGGGGAGTCATATATCATCTGCTTCAAACAGTACTAGTGTTGAGAGGTGATATTTCCCAGCCCAAGTCTAAATAACAGTGTAATAGTATAGCTGGTCAGTATCTGTGTGCAGTAAGCAATTCAAAGATATATCCCTGCATGCAAAGAATACAATTAAATTAATTCCCCCTGCAATCAACATGGTTTTGCCCAGGAGTGACTTTAAGTTCTTATTTTAAGAAGATTCTTAAGTGTGAATCAGGCCCTATATGAGGAACATATATAACTCTATACAACTCTATATGAGGAACGTATGTAACTCTATACAACTCTATATGAGGAACGTATGTAACTCTATACGCAAACAGTATTAGAGTTGAGAGGTGATGTTTCCTATCCCAAGTCTAAATAACAATGTGATAGTAAAGCTGGTCAGTATCTGTGTGCAGTAAGCAATTCAAAGCTATATCCCTGCATGCAAAGAATACAATTAACTTGACCCCTAAAATCAACATGGTGTATCAACATGGCCCTCGTGTAACTTTTCTCTCTTACTTCCATGCTCCTTCTTAAATCTGGATCCAGTTCTTTGTCTCCCTGGGTCTTTAAGCTGGTTTAGAAGTGGAGGCTTTGTTGGTGTCATTATCCCCCATTTTAGGGGTCAAGTGCAGTTGGAAAATCTCTCCAGAGCTGTCCCTGATCCGCACACAATAAAGCAGAAACAACACAAGTTATCTGGATTCTGTGACAGCTTGCAGTAGAGTGAGTCCAGGCTGCGGACTGCTTCATTCGGTACTGAGCTGTGTGATGTCACAATTGTGATCTGAGGCACATCTGTGACATCAGCCTGGTCAAAGCTAATGTATCTCAACCTGTGCACTATATTCACTGATTCCTGTAAATACAAAACCATCCGATGTTAGGATTTAATCCCGAATGTATTCTGATGTCCTATCATCATTATCATCATGGGGCTAGTTTGCAGGGTTTGGGTTAATTCCTTTATTTCCAGTGAAGGGCAATCTTAATACTTCAGCATACTAAGATATTTTGGAATGTTATGTTTCCAACTTTGTGGCAACAGTTTGGGGATGGCCCTTTTTTATTCTGACATGACTGTGCCCCAGTGCACAAAGCAAGAATTATAAAGACAATGGGCCTGATTCAGACCTAAGTTGTTTATACGTTTGTTGGCGTAGCGTATTTACACTATCATAAGTGCTAGGCACTCCCCTCGCTTGTATGTAATTTACTCGATTTACGTTTCCCAAACCCTATCTTAATTTTACAAGCGTAAGTACGGACACATGCAATGCATTGATATAGGTAACGGCCTAACCCGCCCCATACTGTACGATTTAAATACCTCCCTCCGCCTATTTGCACTGTAGTCACGTACGATCAGTTATGTTACGTAACGTCTGCCACGCGCCTGTGCAGTACATACAAATTGCCTATTTTATGTCAGCGGCTAGCGTAAAAACGCTAGTGTGCGTAGCTCAGGATCTGGCCCAATAAGCCTGATCCAGACTTATGATCATTTTATGAATCAATTAGAATGGGTGAGATGGGCGCTGCATAAACTCCTGTGGATGTTGGTAATGAGGGGGTTAAACTCTAATTGAGAAAACAAATAGTAACAATGGGCCTGATCCAGAGCTACGTCCGCCGTCGCCCTAATGCGCATGCGCCGGCAGATGTTGCCCGGCGTCACTATGGAAACGTCCGATCGTAGATCGGGCGTCCATAGTAGCGCCGTAGGGACGCTGGAGGGGACGTCCTCCAGCGTCCCTACGCTCACGTTAGTGCTGGTGGGCGGGGGGAGGTAAGTAAATGAGGGTGGGGGGCGTGCTAAGCGGCCATACGCTCCTGTGCGAGAATATGGCCCCTT
>WWET01004009.1:91043-109778 GCA_011038615.1 Limnodynastes dumerilii | reverse complement strand
TGCATGAGAGCGGAGCGTATTATCGCTCCAGCGTAAAAACTTTCACTCCCACGACACTCCCCTTACCTTTACCTCCGTACGCCGGCTAAACCCTACCTTAACTTTTCCCGGCGTCGGTACGAATTTTCGTAGCGATACGCTGATCGTACCGGACTAAGCCCCCCCATACTGTACAATTTAAATGGCCCCCCCCCACCTACATTCGCTAACTCCAGCGTCCGTACTAACTTCGTAATATAAACACGCCCCGTCGTCGGAAAAAACGCAAAGAATACGGACGCGCGAATCGCCGATTTTACGCTTATGACCAGCGTACGATCGCTTACGAGCATAGGTCTGGATCAGGCCCAATGAGACCAAGCAAATGCGCTAACATTTTGAAATAGTCTTCCTAATTCATTCTTTATGACTGCTCCCCATTAAATACAGTGTTTACAGACAAACACAATGCACAATACTTTTAATGTATCTCATGCTTGGTTGCCAGAATGGTTGAAGGTGTACTAATGATGTTGTGTTTCATCTTTTATTCAATTAGTACATTTTTGAGACTATAATCAGAGTTAATATTTCAGCAGGTGTCCTAAAATATTGCTAAAGTTATTAGTATAAAGAAAAGGCAAAATACTAACTGAATACAATTCAACTTGTTTTAAATAGCTCACTTATGCCACTTTAACATATTTGCCATTTTTGTCATGGGTACTCCCTAAATAAGTGTGCTTAGTCTTACTCCCTGCCAATCTCACTAATGCAGAATCATTACAAAAATTGTTGATTACCCCTTCTTTGGCACATGACAAAATGAACTGAAATGGTCTAAGCTAGAAGAGCTTTACAATAGTATAAATTATAATGGAATTTAGTTAGAATCATCACAGTAGTTATAAAGTCACAGATTATAGATGAAGATATTTTCACAATAATGTTGGGAATAACATTATTATAACATTATTATTATTAACCAATTGTTTGAAAGTTCACATTTGGACACTAGATAAAAGTTGTAATACGATATATAGGGGATTGAGACATAGGGGTAGATCCAGAACTACGTTTGCCGTACGTTTACGCGTAGCGTATTTACGCGTACGTACCTTCTATACACTCCCCTTGGCACACCCCTTGAATGTACGTATTTTGTCAAGATACGCTTTTCAAACCCTGCCTTAACTTTTGGCAACGTAACCGCAGTGATCCGCACACGGACGTATGGGCAACACGTAATTTACGCAGCTAAGCACGCCCATACTGTACACTTTAAATACAAACCCCCGCCTACTTAATGTATTTCATACGTATTTTGGACTCACGTAAAATTGGCACGCCTACACGTAAGTATTTACGTGACACATATGTGAATGGCCCATATGTTCACAATTACGCTACGTTACTGAGCGTATTTTCTATGGTGCGCATGTGCAGTACTTACCAAAAGGCGATTTTATGTCTCCGCCATGCGTAAATTCGCTCACAAGCTTTGTTCTGGATCTGGCCCATGGTTTGTGTATAGGATCCTGTTTCTTTTGAATGACGGAATATTGGTTGGAATGAATTAGAAAGCACCCTTAGCTGGAGGGTAGACATAGTGAGGAGCTCCGAATACCCGGTAAATATATGGAATAAAAAAAGGGGAGGAAGAGTATCTGTAAATGATTGGAATGGATATAGAAGATATTTGAAAAGGAACTATTTTGATATTGTCACCTTATGTATTTGGAAACAAGAAACTACCTATTGGATGTTTGACATGGTAGTCGAGACGGACATAAGCCCATCCCAATTATTGAGAAACACGGAGGATTGATTTGATGGAAGGTGTTAAAGAAACACTGTGTATTTTATGGCAGATGAATAGTCACGGGAATATTTACAAAAGGAATTTTTTGGAAAGCAGTTCTTGAGCACTAGGGCTCTGGGGTGTGAGAACAGAAAGAAATCCTTCCCGTGCTAGATATAATGAATAGTCAGAGGATATAAAAAACAATGAAGAAATCTTTTAATGAGAGATGAATTTATTTATTTACTAGATGCGGATAAAAGTGAAGGGTTTAATGAAGAGAAGAGATAAGTGTTACATTCTGGCAGAGTGTGTGTTAATTCTTGCCTAGTTCTAATTGTATGTTTCTCCCCAGCTGACCTATTAGAGGTGTGTCAGTCCTGCACTGCTGATTGGTGGCCCGGTCTTTAAATACAGTAGTAAAAAAAAGTGATTATATCAGCGCTGTACCAGAAGCAATCTACCTCCTCCAAGGGATCCACCAATCCCAAAAAATATAGAACAATATACAAAGCAGATGGGGAGGTACAGAAAGCGCTAGTTTTACCCCTAATAAAATAGCCTAAAAATACAATCTCAATAAATTAATCAATATTCCTACTCACATAGAATATATAAATTAATCTAAAAATCCTAATCACATAAAATATATAACCTTAAACAAAAACCATTAAATGAAACAATCTATAGGTGTTGGTGTAGGAACTAATATCCGTTTTGAATTGCCATGATGGAATAGCACAAAAGGTAAATTGTAACAATGTTCACAATCCAATGTTGCAGTCTCTGTAATTCTTGTTCAAGCAAATTACTCTCCCAGAAACCAAGGTGGAATTTAATCATGCAAAAAAGAAGAACAAAGCAAAGTGTTAAGTATTTCACATTTAATAGGCCAACCTTGTGGCAGCACAAAAATAAAAGACTACATCCGCACAATGTTAAGCGGGTATGTAATGTAAATATTGAGGGGCACAGTGTCCAAACTAGAGAGTCAAGGCAAACTGATCAATATTACCGAGTGGGGGTGTCTCTGACCCGATGGAGTGAACAGGATATGATAATCGTCAATCCAGGGACAAGCAGCCTCCACGTACGCTGTCTCCTCCTGCTATCAGCACCGGGACCACCCTCCTCCAAGTAATGCAGTCTGCGACTCCCAAAACGGATGCTCCTGTGTCTCCTCGTGCACTGCTGTCCTCTGACGTGTTTTGGGCGCGATCCACCCTTTTTTAAAGAGATATATTGAAAATAGATTTGATTGAAAATAGAGTCTTGAAGGTGGATTTATATGAGGACAGGGTACATTTTGCTAATATTTGCAGTGAATATAACCAGAAAATGGTCATATAAACTGCATATACTGACTGCTATATCACTTTGCAGATACCTTGTTATAGCTACAAATAATGATAGACCAGATCTAGACTTACTAAAAGGAGCCGTTTTCTGATTGCTAGAAGCAGATAACCCAAACTTTTGTTAAGCAGTGCGGATGGCGCATTACCAGGATGGATCTCTGTCCTCCCCCTGGTACCGATTATAATAGCAGGTAGGTACTGGAAGCAGAAATGCTTCTGCAATGGGGGAGGGAGTAGTAGTTAAATAGTACAGTAAAGGCGTGCTAAATGCTCTCTGTACTATTCAGACTTCTGCGGTGTTCCCACATTAAGGGACTGAGTCAATTAGCCTCACAACCGCGTATTTTGCAGTGCAAAGCTAATTCTGCAAAATTCTATTTTTTATTTTTTATGCGCGTCTCATAGAGACGCATAAAAATCAGCTGCCGTAATAGACGGAAAAATGCGTACCGCGAACATTTTCTCGTCTATTGCGGCGTGTATTGCCAATTGAATCAGGCCCTAAGTGTGCAGAAGTATTAAGGTAAGACTATACACACGGGAGGAGTGGTCCTGTGGATCTTAGCTGCTGCTGTGCTTAAAGCAGGGTTGTCTTAACAGCATTGTAGATACTGGGCAAAGCAATGTACAGGAGCCCCACCAACCCATTTACAGGAGTAAAAATGTAACTAAAACTTTTGAACATTATAAGCTTTAAAAACAAGAAACATTTCAACATATAAATGATAATTAATCATCATGCCTACCTGCATCACACTGCCCCTTCATCCCACCTCCGCCACTTTATTATCACAATGTTTACCCTTTATCATTACACTATGCCCTCTCTCATACTTTTGCTCTTTTTTGTTTGTTTCTACAGTCACCCTAACACCTTTTCTTTTTGTGTGTCCAGCTAGCCCTTCTGTCCCCTCCTTGTATGTGCAGCCAGCCCTTCTGCACCCTCCTGGTGTATGTCCAGCTAGCCTTCTGCCCCCTCCTGTTGTGTGTCCAGCCAGCCTTCTGCACGCTCCTGTTCTGTGTCCAGCAATCCATACACACCCTTATTTCCTGACTTTCTTACCTGTTTTGAATTCTTCTTCTCTCATCCATGGCACATTTTCTCTGCAGTGATGACACTGGCCTGACCTTGGTCACACCAGTGTCATCATAATGGTGATGCAGTCACACAGTGACACAGACATATAGTGCCAAGCACTATGTCTGTGCTGCGTGCCAGCTTATTACTAAAGCAGTGCAGCCGTGTCAGGCACTATGAGCTGGATCCAGACTTAAGTAAGTGCTTGAAATTAGTTACTCCTGGGCTAAACCATGTTGATTGCAGGGAGTCATATTTCATCTGTTGCAAACAGTATTAGAGTTGAGAGGTGATGTTTCCTATCCAAAGTCTAAATAACAGTGTCATAGTAAAGCTGGTCAGTATCTGTGAGCAGTAAGTAATTCAAAGATATATCCCTTCATGCAAAGAATACAATTAACTTGACCAGGGCAGCCGTCATCAAATGTGGGGTCCAGGACCCAGCCGTGGGCCCCGTTCCTAGGTGACATCATTGGTGACGTCACATAGGGGCGGGGCAGGGCGCGGCAGACACGCTTTAACATCAGGCCGGTGCGCAGGGAAGAAATTCCCTGCTCATTGGCCGGCGACTGAATAGGGCTGAACAGCAAGTATCGGCAGTAAGATATCGCCGATACCTGCTGCTACAGAGCTAGGTAAGTATCAGCGGGCCCCCATCAGGTCCAGTCCCGGGACAATAGTCCCGACTGTCCCCCTCTGATGGCCGCCCTGAACTTGACTCCCCCTACAATCAACATGGTTTAGCCCAGGAGTAACTTATTTCAAGCACTTACTTAAGTCTGGACACAGCACTATGCGCCTGATTCAGAGATCCGGAACTAACGATAGTTCCGTGCGCATATTTAGGGTCGGATCGATTTTGCATCAACTGCGCATGCGTAGTAATAGTGCAACATTGAAGTTAAGGTCGGAAATGCCTTAAGGTCGGACTTGTGAATCGGGCGGAGGCTAATGCGACCCTAAGTGCGGCGGAAATATACGGACCTAAGGATTTGCATAGAAATGGGCGGGGGGAGGCATTTAGATGAGGGAAAGTGGGCGGGCTTACAGAGTTAGGGCCCTAAATAAAAGCAACTAATACACATAGGGTCGGAAGTGAGTGCGGCCAGTTAGAGCAAGTCTATGGAGGTGGAAGTTTAGGTCCGACCGGAGGTTGCGAGGGGGGTGACTGTTTATTCTGGTGGATGTAACCTGTTCAGACCTGCCACTTAGATGCGTATATTTGCGGCCCGATCGCCGACGAATCTCTGAATCAGGCCCTATATGTCTATGTCGCAGGGTGACTGTATACACATGGTGCATGCTGCAGGGGATCTAAGTGAAAGCTCTGATCATTCAGTAAGAGGTGGAGCAGTGGCCTGCGGATTTCATTGGCGGCCCTTAGGGAGTTGGGGATTAACCAACGTCCCAGTGGAAATGCAGGACAATCAGTCTGAGAAGGCCTTGACTGCTAGGGCCAGACAGCAGTGTTCAAAGGCCCCCAGATTTGTGGGGGCAGCAACAGCAGCATCATAAGTCAAGGTGATCTCAATGAAAAGAATATACTTGCACACAATACAGAAACAGAATGACCTTTTTAAATGATGAAAACGGCTGTGAATATGATGGTGAGTTTTGTGTGTGTCTCTTTCTAAGTGCCAGCTGTGACTAATTTACTGAATTGTTACTAAAGAATTATCCAAGCAGTATTATATATTCCACCCCGAGAGCCTGGGCATTCCCCTGAGCAATATTAGATTTGTCTACAGAGGAGACTAAACACAACCCTGCAACAAGGCAAACTTAACCCAGCACTAACATGTAACTTGCACACTCAGTTCATTTTAAATTAGCAAGTTTGAAACACCTTAAATTAAAAAGCATTTTCTATAACACTTTTACTTGTGAAGAAATATTTGCCTATTACTTCATGAAGTGCATTCTCAAGTATAAATGATGTCATACTTAGACATCAGGGAAAGCCGCAGTGTTTATTAAAAACAAAATTCTTCTCTAATAAAAATAAATATTCACCGCTGTAGCTTTACTTAATAGAAAGTCTTTGCCTACTGTAATATTTATTTTACGTTGTAACAGTTGTTATGCACTTTTAATGCACATAATTCATAATCATTTTAGCTGATATGCCAATTACTGGGACATTTGCAATTATAAATTGCTACATTATCCCTTGATTGATTTTTTTGCTATGTTCTGGCAATGATGATTGTTATGCAGTAGTGCACTCATTTACATTTGCAGTATAAAGACAGATTTCATTGTCACACAATTAATAGTAATGTATATTTTCTGTATTCATTATATTGTGTTTATTTTGTCTGTTTACTGTGTAATGTTAATTAAGAGTAGGTATGAGATAATTATAATTTTGATTATAGATAGATACAAAAAAACACAATAGGATTTTGGTGTGATGATAGTCACATTCATATTTACCCCTATCTGAGGCAAAATTTAGGGGGTCAGGCTGCTCCTAGTCGCCTTATAAATTGAGGACCAGATTCACAGATCCATAATTACTATGTGCGCGTTTTTACACACACACACACACACACACGTAGCAAGGCAACTATGACACTCCACTAGCACGGCCGTTTTTTTCCATAGTGCACCCTTATCTCTACGTCTGTAATTATGCGTGTATGTTACTTCTGTACGTGCGTATCTTACTAATGGCGCCCTCAAAAGCCCATTTAAATGCCTCCCCTGCCCACTTTCACATAACTTTGACAGTACAGAAACCAACCACACCCCTCCGTACGTATGTCCCTAAGTGTGATTCACAAGTCCATGCCTACAGTACTTACATGCTTAAATACTATGGGGTAGATCCAGAACTACATGTGCCGTACGTTTATTCGCATAGCGTATTTTCGTGCACGTAAGTTCGCAACACTCCCCTCGGCACACCCCTTGCACGGACGTATTTTGTCAAGATACGCTTCCCAAACCCTACCTTAACTTTTTCCAACGTAACCGCTGTCATACGCACACGTACGTATGGGCTGCACGAATTTGCGCAGCTAAGCACGCCCATACTGTACACTTTAAATACCACCCCCGCCTACTTCACGTATTTCACACGGATTTTCGAGTAACGTAACATTGGCACGCCCACACGTAAGTATTTACGTGACACATACGTGAATGACCCATACGTTCACAATTACGCTACGTGAATGAGCGTATTTTCTATGGTGCGCATGCGCAGTGCGTTCTAAACAGCGATTTTACGTGTCCGCCGCGTGTAAATTCGCTTCGAAGCGTTGTTCTGGATCAGGCCCAATGTCATTTTCATGGAAAAAGTTACTACGCATGCACAGTTAATTCACTAATAAAAATACGTTGCAAAAATGTTTCTGTGAATACGGCCTTTAACCTTCTTTCTGTAACAAAATGTAGTTTACAAATTATCCCTGTAATTTGAGGAAAAATAAGGCATATAGAAATTGGACCTGATTCACAGGTCCGAAGGTGATAAGTAGGTGCGGATATGCATATATATCCGCAGCTAACTTAAAGCTCCCTCCCATGCCACCTCCTACTTATTTTATGAACTTTAGGGCTTCCATAAGTGCCATAGGGCTTCCATAAGTGCCATAGGGCTTCCATAACTTCCTGTGCGGATTTTCCTTAAGAAGCAAAATTTTCACAGTTTTCCTTACCTGCCTTTCCCACCCTCTCCAGAGGCTGCCATGGCACGCCTCTTCCTACCTAATTAGCTATGTGTGGTCTTTAAAGACTGCACATATTCAATTTATGAACCTAAGTGGTACATAGATTGTATAAATGACCTACTAAGCATGCATGGTAGGTCCATTCTTTAAAAACCCCTTTAAGAAACCGGAGCTTCTTAAGTGTGAATCCGACCCATAATGCCCTAAAAATATTAAAGTTCTTTTTTCACCTTAACTGCCCTCAAATTATCTCCCATAATTGGGCTTCATATGATAAAGAGTTAAAAATAGAGGGAAAAATATGATCTGTTAAAATTGTGAACTATTACTATTACTGTATGGTGCTTATTTAAGAATAATTAAGGAGACATTGGGCCTGATCCAGACCTACGCTCACAGGCGATCTAATGCTGATCGTAAGAGTAAAATCGCAATAAAAAACGCACTGCGCATGTCTGTAAAGCAAAAATGTGAGGGTACCAAATACTCAAAGGGGAAATACAACCCTGTCCTTGACATTTTCTAGTTTACATCTGTTCACCTTGTGTGCATCTAATCATTCCCCACAGCCACTTTTCTTGGCCCTTATTGTCTCACAGCTACTACCTAAAGCTTACAGCTAACCAGGGATTTTTTTGTCATCGGACGCACCGGAACGGTGTTCCGGCACCTTTTTCCGACTCACAAAAAAAGTTTTGTTTTTTTGTTTTTTGTTAAAAGCCTGTGCCGCTATATAAGCGGCAGGGCTTTTAACAGTGCAGAAGAGATAATACAGGGCTCCTACAGGAGCCCTGTAGGACCAAACCTGTTACTGCAAATGGCAATGACCGAACCTATGCAGTCACTGCCATTCTAGCAACTGATTTGGTCCTACAGGGCGCCCTATATTACACCGCAACACGTGACCAGCAGCAGACAGAGAGGGAGCGCCGGAGAAGGACGCACCGCGGAGGAAGAGACATCAAAGGTAAGTAACAGAGGCTGGTCATAAGGGGCAAACAACGGAGGCTGTACATAATGAGCAGACAATGGAGGCTGGATATAAAAGGCAGACAATTGGAGGCTGGATATAAGGGGCATACATGGAGGCTGGACATTTAATGGGGCAGAAAATGAAGGCTGGACACAAGGGGCAGACAATGGAGGCTGGTCATAAGGGGCAGACAATGGAGGCTGGATATAAGGGCAGACAATGGAGGCTGGATATAATGGGCAGACAATGGAGGCTGGATATAAGGGGTAGACAATGGAGGCTGGATATAAGGGGCAGACATGGAGGCTGGACATTTCATGGGGCAAACAATGGAGGTTGGATATAAGGGCAGACAATGGAGGCTGAATATAAGGGCAGACAATTGGAGGATGGATATAAGGGGCAGATATGGAGGATGGACATTTAATAGGGCAGACAGTGGAGGCTAGACATTACAAGGGACAGACAATGGAGGCTGGATATAAGGGCAGATAATGGATGCTGGATATAAGGGCAGACAATTGGAGGCTGGATATAAGGGGCAGACATGGAGGCTGGACATTTAATGGGGCAGGCAATGGAGGCTGGTCATAAGGGGCAGACAATGGAGGCTGGATATAAGGGCAGACAATGGAGGCTGAATATAAGGGACAGACAATGGAGGCTGGACATTACAAGGGGCAGACATGGAGGCTGGACATTTAATGGGGCAGACATGGAGGCTGGACATTTAATGGGACAGACAATGGAGGCTTTTCATAAGAGGCAGACAATGGAAGCTGGATATAAGGGCAGACAATGGGGGCTGGGCATAAAGGACAGACAATGGAAGCTGGATATGAGGGCAGACATGGAGGCTGGAAATTTAATGGGGCAGACAAAGGAGACTGGTCATAAGGGGCAGACAATGGAGGCTGGTTATAAGGGCATACAATGGAGGCTGGACATAAGGGGCAGACAATGGAGGCTGGAAATAAGGGGAAGACAATGGAGGCTGTACATAAGGGGCAGACATGGAGGCTGTACATAAGGGGCACACATGGGGGCTGTACATAAAGGGCATACATGGAGGCTGGACATTACAAGGGGCACACATGGAGGCTGGACATTACAAGGGGCAGACAATGGAGGCTGGACATTACAAGGGGCACACATGGAGGATGGACATTATAAGGGGCAAACATTAAGGCTGGACATTGCAAGGGCAGACAATGGAGGCTGGATATTAAAAGGGACAGACAATGGAGGCTGGATATTACAATGGGCACACATGGAGGCTTGACATTAAAAGGGGTACACACGGAGGCTGGACATTAAAAGGGGCACACATGGAGGCTGGATATTACAAGGGGCAGACAATTGAGGCTGGATATTAAAAAGGGCATACAATGGAAGCTGAACATTACAAGGGGCAGACAATGGAGTCTGGATATTAATAGGGGCAGACAATGGAGGCTGTACATTACAAGGGCAGACAATGGAGGCTGTATGTTACAAGGGGCAGACATGGAGGCTGGATGTTACAAGGGGCACACATGGAGGCTGGACATTACAAGGGGCAGACAATGAAGGCTGGATATTAAAAGGGGCAGACAATGGAAGCTGAAAATTACAAGGGGCAGACAATGGAGTCTGGATATTAATAGGGCAGACAATGGAGGCTGTATATTACAAGGGGCAGACAATGGAGGCTGTACATTACAAGGGGCAGACAATGGAGGCTGTACATTACAAGGGGCAGACAGTGGAGGCTGTATGTTACAAGGGGCAGACATTTAGGCCGGACATTAAAAGGGGCAGACATGGAGGGTGGATATTACAAGGGGAACAATTATAAAAAAATTAAAAAGGGGTTGTAATAAGGACTGAAACTTATGAGGGGGCTGGAATAAGGTCTGAAAAATTATAGGGAGGCTGAAACATTATAGGGGGGCTGTAATAAGGGCTGATGAGGAGTGAGATCCTGCACCTTTTTTTTTTTACAAAAACTGCACTGCAGCTAACTAACTAAAGGTGCCTACTACCCCCCAATTAACACAGACCTAGTGATCACCTACCTAATAATGCTCATTACCAATGTGTGGGCCAACTGCCAATTAACAGGGCCTAGCATTTTTGAACACAATAGGACCTAGTGCCCTTACTCAATCAAGGGCTTAGTGCCCTGCACTTCAAAAGGGTCTAGTGAAGTTGGCTATACAATAGGTCTAGTGCCTTTACTCTATCAAGGGCCTAGTTTCCTGAACTATATTGTACCTAGAGCTCTTGGCAGGTGGGATCTAATGAAAAGGGGTGGCTTCAAAAGAAGGGTAAAAATGTGCTGGTAGCACATTGACTTAAGCAATCAGATATGACCAACTCAGGCCAATACCAAAGCCCAGTGCCTGGGTTCTCCCTGGTGATTTTGCGGAAATAGAGTAGAACAGCTACTGTACAGCTTTGGACCACCCCCATTTAGAAGACCAGAAAGCTGTGGTTGCACTGTGAGACCCTGCAGGTGCACCCTTTGCTTCCATGGTAGTTACATCATCAGGTGTTGTGATAGTTATGGGTCTTGGAACAGAGGTGGACCAACCGCCATTTTAGCTATGGCTTTAGCTTTAGCTGTCTATGAGCTCTAAGAAGTGCTGTAGTCACTTCTGTGTATGTATGTTATTGCATGTGCACAACGGAAGCCCCTGTTTTGTTCCTTTCATAGCAGAGCACAGAAGATTGGAGGGCACAGCTGTTTCCCCAGGCCTCACAGCAAATTTTTGATGGGGCATAGCTTTACCTACTCCAACAGCAATATTCATTATTTTACTACTTTGTATTTTATTCCTCAAACCTCATCATTTCTAAGATCATTTGAACAGGCTTATTGTTACTGTCATATTTTTTTACTGACTCCCTCAAAGTACAATACTAAGTGATAATTAAGTAGCATATTTCTAAAAAGATACCTCCTTTTATGGAAAATTTTATATTTTTGGCATACAATACAGATTGTAAAGCATGTTCTTCAATTTACCGTAAAATAAAAATATTCCATTGGTGACATGTTAATTTTAAATGAACAAACATCAGTAATATGTTTCCATACAAATAATGTTTCCATGTTAGTCACCAGATATTTTGCACATTGTAAAAAAATATCAGCTAGAGCTGACCTTCAGAGCAGGTTGAGTTCATCCTTTCTTTTACTTTTTATTGTCTATTTTTCTGGAATTGTGTTATTATAAATTTCTATAAATAATATATATATTTTAACTAATATGTATCTTGCCCAGTGTTGTGATATTTCATTGTCAAGTCTAACAAAGCTGGGTGGAAATAATGTGGTATATTATACCGAACAGATGTTTAAAGTTATGTAACAAATAGTATTGCAGAATAAAAAATATATCCTGAAATATAATGTATACTATTTATAGTCACTTTAAAAAAAAATGTGCTGCTTATTTTCAGGAAGAGGGACTCATTCCAGATAAGAACATGTGACTATTAATGCATTAGATACATAAATCTTTTATATTTCATAGACATCCTCCTATGGGTTTTGTCAAGTAAGATAAAGAGGAATTCAAAAGCCCTTACAGGGTTCCTTATCTCTAGGTTTTTATAGGTTCCCTTCTGAACATTATCTACAGTTTTGTGGAGTTCAAGAGGCTACAAGACATATTCAGTATATAAGAAGGATAATGCCATTGGGCTTGTTACAGATGATATTAGGAACTTGGGTCCTGACTTCTCTCAGGAGTGGGAAGTTTATATTTGGATAGGTTCTCTGACTTTAGCAAGAACAGCATATATTACTGTGACCACATTATCAAGGACTCAAATATATGGCCACAGGCTGACACATTCTGCATAATATCACTGTACTTCTGTCTCAGTAGATTATTTATCAAGCCTTTTATTGAAATGCATTTTCCAGTATATTTATTTCTCTTTTTGCAGAAGAATTGATTTATTATACCTGATATCTTTTGAATCATAAATTATATTGTTTTTAGACTGGTGCAGTTTAATCTAGTTATTTTTGGGAAAATGTAACCAATCTTGCATTTAGCAAACTAAAAGCAGCATATCTAACAAACAAAAAATATTTCAATTCTGATAAAAAATGAATTAAAAAATAAATTACTATATAGAAAAATCTAATGCTCTTGAGAACCCCACATTAGGCAATTTCTGTTTAATTACTGTTTTATTTGGGGATGTATAGTAATCTTAGAAACCATATAATAATACAGCTCCCTCCTCAACACAATACTAACAGCAGTGGTACTGTATATATTTGATATTTGTTCAAGTTATATTTACTTTGTTTTTAGGGGTATGAAATGCTGTCATCTTTTCTGCAGCCTAGCCTGGCAAACACCTAATTTTATTAAAAACGATGAATAAACAGAAAGATTAATCCATTGAAAAGCACCCTAACTATTTACCACAAAGTTTACCAAAAAGCTTGATAGCAATAGAAAAAATAAAGGGTAAAAAGTGGACACTATTTTTGTTTTTTACATTTTTTTATTTTTCAGGCAAATCAGAAAATGCGGTACATCTGTCAAATCTGAATATTGTTCTCAGTGACATTTAACAATAAATAAGAAATGTACTAATTATATGAAAACACTTTGAGCAGTGATATATATTATAATAACAACAACAGATTCAATTACTTTATAAAGATGGAGACCAAAAAAGAATTGACAAGGCAGTTTTAGGAGATTATTAATGATAACAAAAACCATAAGAATAGCTAAGAAAAAGTGAACACTATTCTTTACAATTCTATACAATTAACCAATACAATTAAAGCGTGAAAGTGATGACATGCAATAAAAACATAAACAATGCAACAAAATTGCAAATAATTAGTGCCAAAGGGCTTGATCCAGAACTACGCCGATGCGCTGTGCTTACTAAAGCACAGCGTATCGGCGTCTACTCTCCCCGACACTCCCCCTGTGCGGTCGTATTTTCCCTTGCTTACGCCGGCTGAAGGCTACCCTAACTTCAGCCGGTATAAGCAATGGAAAATACGCTAACTACCCCCGCCCACCTTCACTAACCTCAATGTAGTAACGCTGGGGGTACGCCCCCTCCAGCGTCACTACGCTGTTCCTACGGACATACAACGATCGGGCGTTGCCGTAGCTATGCTGGGCAGATGTGCCGGGCATGCGCAGATCGGCTTTATTAGCTACGGCGGGCGTAGTTCTGGATCAGGCCCAAAAGGTGTAGTAAGTGTATATATGTCAGAAAATGACAAATAAACAACTGTTTGCAAATTTTTTATTTGTACAGACATGTCCCGCTTTGGTTTTGCTTATCTTCTCTCTTTCGTACTTTCCCAGGCAGGGCTGTTTTAAAAGCATTGTAGGCCCTGGGAAAAGCAATGCACATATGCCCCTACCAACCATTTACAGGAATAAAAAGGAAACAAAACTTTTGAACTATTTATTACTTTATAACTATTTCTAAGCTTTGAAAAATACAAATATTTCAACATATAAATGAAAATTCATCACACTGTGCCCTTCTGCATCACACTGCCCCTTAACCATACTGCTGCCTCTTCATTATCACAATGTTTACCTTTTTTTATCACACTGTGCTCCCCTTCACACCTTTGCCCCTTCTTGTGTGTCCCTACAGACATCCAAACTCCTCCTCTTTGTGTCCAGCCAGCCCTTCTGTCCTCCTTGTATGTCCAGTCAGCCTTCTTATTTTCAGGACAGTCAGCCTAAAAATGCCTTGACTGCTTGGGCTAGGTAGCAGTGCTCAAGGGCCCCTAGATTTGTAGGGCCATGGGCACCTTCCCATTGTGTCCTGTGGAAAAGATGGCCCTGTTCCCAGGTGAAGGCAGATGACAGCAGGCGGGGAAATAGATGAAAGGGCCCCGGGTAATCCACCAAGATCCACAGCACATACAGTAAGTTGCCTACTGCTGGGTGCACCTAGCAAACGTGTTTTAACTTGTCTTTAACAAGACAATATAAATAAATAAAAAACATTAAGGATTGCATAAATCGGGGTGTGTGTCCCTGCTACGAAAATCTGATTTCTGAAAAAGGTTAGGGTCAGGCTGCAGGGGAGGGAGTGTTAGGGTCAGACTGACAGAAAAGGAGGGTTAAGGTTAGGGTAGTGAGAGGGAGGGTTAGGGTTAGAAATAGGGAAGGGACTATTTTTACTTACCATTTAGCAGAACAGAGCTTTCGGTGCTCCGTGGATCGATTGCTCTGCCTCACTACCCTAACTCTAACCCTCTTTTCCTGTCAGCCTGACCCTAACACTCGCTCCCCTGCAGCCTGACCCTAACCCTCCATCTACTGCAGTCTGACCCTAACCCTCCCTTCCCTGCAGCCTGACCCTAACCCTCCCTCCCCTGCAGCCTGACCCTAACCTTCCCTCATATTGTAGAAAAATTAACAGAATTGCCGCACCAAACTCAATCAAAATAGGTATGAACTCCCTAATCTGGGAGGTGCTCCACCAAGCAGCAAAATATATAGTCAATATAAAAGATTTCTAGGTGACCAAGAGGGTACACATAGAGAAGCGCCACTATTAAGGTGTGCACAATACCTACTAGTAAAAATTAGAAATCCTCAGACATCCATAAATTTAAACAAAATAGTTACAAAAGTATTTATTTAGTTACTGAAAAATGACACAAAGTTAAAGTGAATTTGAACATTGATAAAAACAGCAACCACCGCCAATTGACAACATCATTACAGAGTTATACCTGTCAGAAGTCCAACACTTGTGCATTTAACAATTCCGACCAGCTAACTAAGAGGAACATGAAAAAGATAGGCTTACCCTATATAAACAGCTAGCGGCCTCACGGCCTGCACTTCGCCCTTCCGGGTAGTATACTGCCCCTCACCTATTCTAAAATTCTATCGGGTCACGGTCACAGCATCAAGTGAAAAAAGGGAGGCTTAGGTCATCAGAGAAGGTAGAGCTCACTCCGGTGCACCGGAGCTGAGCTTCTTTCATCCGACGCACGTTTCACCGTTCTGCGGCTTTGTCAAGGATTCCATTGCAGGTGTAATCATGAAGAGTCTTTATACAGCGTCAAGCCAATCAGAATTAGTCATGACGTGAGCCACTCAATCAGAGCTCCGTCTGCCTGCAACTGCAAGTGGATGTCTGAGAGAAGGGAAATTAATTACCATTTGTATTTATAAATAAATAACTTATATAGTAAACGCAACAAAGTAGAAATAAGAAAAAATGTTTAAAAAGGGGAAGACTATTCATACATGAATTACAACGGAGAGGGGACGTTACCTTTGTCAGTATAAATGACAGGTAAAATTTTATAGCAAAAGGACAGATAACATTATCTAAAGCAAGCACCAATTCCTGCAGTCTCATAGTCTCCGTGTCAATGAGAAGCAGGTATCCAATATCAAAATATAATTGAATCTAAAACCCTCTATCAGAGAGAAAGTTATATCAAATATATTAGATGTAGCACATCACCTCCCATTCCTGCATTCTCATGGTCTGTATGTCAGTAACAGATATCACGATGTAATTTAATTTAATTTAATTTAATTTATTAGGGTAGAGCGACAATTTTAAATTAACAACTAGAGTGGCCTTATTATTTATTTATATCAAATATATAAGATGAGGATTTCTAATTTTTACTAGTAGGCATTGTGCACACCTTAATAGCGGCGCTTCTCTATGTGTACCCTAACCTTCCCTCCCCTGCAGCCTGACCCTAACCCTAACCCGCACAGATATGTTACTCACCTGTTCCTGGTCCGACGAGCAGCGGCTGAGGTGCGGCGGAGGGATATCGCAGACAGCGGATGGACTACGGTAATTGCGAATGTGAATGGGTAAATATGCCGAACGGCATACTCACCCATTCACTAAAAAAAGTCGAAATCAGTAAATATTTGAAAATGGGATTTTCAAAAAGAAACTTTCGGAAGTTCCATTTTCGGCAATTACACTCTCGTACCTTAAAGTGTAACCGCATAAATTGTTACCAATGATTCTGTGCGTAGATAAATATGATACAGTAGTGTAAAGAACAACTAATGTAGCCTAGGAAGATTCCTTTAGAAATATATCATGCCAAACAACCTAACCTTATGAACTATTAATATTGTCTAGCATGACTTCGAATGCTAAATAACACATAACTGGCTCACAGGTCTTCACACTCAGATAAATATCGTTTTACAGCATAGGCTTAACACAAAATAAATAAAATTCAAATAAGAAAATACAAAAATGAACAAAGAGCAAAGCAATAACTGCTCTGCCTTGCCTCTAATTTGCTCTGGGGGGAAGGTCATTATTGATAAAAAAAACAAAGATGGGATCAAAGATTTTAAGAATATGTGATCTGTGATCTGATATAAGATAAATAAGATTAATAAATTCCATTTCTTATAAAACCTATAAACCCCTTTGTCTGTATTAGGAAGGGTATCTCTTCTGTCTATATCCAGTATTTCTAATAAAATATCTTTCACTGTACCTAGGAATGGGGGAGTTGGTTTGGTCCAGTACCTCAAAATTGCCCTCTTGGCTGTCGTCACAATAACTGTCAGTTATAGCTGCCCTAACCCCAAGGACATAATCCATTTGTCAAAATGAGCTCACATCAAAGCCAAGAAAGTTTTGGGGAGAGGATTAAAAAAAAAGTTAATTAATAAAAATCCAATTTTTATCCAAAATTTTTTCAATATTATTGCACTTCCAAAAAGTGAGAATAAGGACTCTATATATCTGACATTTAGGGCATTTTTCAATCTCCTCCACATTCATATGTCTCCTTTGAGCTTGGGAAATATACAAATGTACATAAAATTGTGCATCGTCTTAAGATACATTTCTTGTAAGAGAAATTAACTTAAAAATTGTATTGTGTTGTCATAATTCTTTAATGGATCTTCTGGTAAGGTTACATATGGAACATCTTGTGCCCAAATTAACAGTGACCCAACCCATAATTTATCAGGTTCTGCCTTAAGAATAAGTTTAGAGACATATCTCAAATTGACATGGCGATTATCCCAAACATGACAATAATGTGCCCAGGGGATCCTGGATAGAGGCCTGTAAAAACATATAAAATGACTGTTAGACTAGAGACAAGATTACATTTCTCCTTTAGTTGTTCAAAGGAGTGAATCCTGCAAAACAGGTCAATGATGTATGCAGGATACATCAAAATAGGCAACTGTATTGTTCTACTTTAGGAAAAATAACACTATTTATCACTGTGACTCTACCCATCAATAATAATTGCAATAACAGGAGAGAAGTTTACCTTATAGATATCCCGTATTGGAGTGACATGAATATCTAAGTATATAAAACAGTGGTCGAAGTGGAAATTTCGAAGTGGTGGTATGGAAATTCAGATATAATAGAAGTGAATGAAAATGTACAGCTATTAAATCAGTGAGAGCAATGAAAGTATGTCATACCGCACTTCGAGCCCTCTAAAATAAGATTTTGTAAGTTTAGTTAACTGATTTATAACTGAATCCTCCACTATTGTTCTGTCCCAGACAAAGTTAAAATCTGTGATTTACTACAATTTACATAGAAACATAGAAAGTGACGGCAGATAAGAGCCACATGGCCCATCTAGTCTGCCCATTTGTTTATTCAAAACTATACTGACCCTAGACCCTATTTACCCTCAATTTGGTTTACAATTTAGGATACCCTTATATTTAACCCAAGCATGTTTAAATTGTTCTACTGTATTGGCCTCAACCACCTCAGATGGGAGAATATTCCACTTATCTATCACCCTTCAGTGAAGTAATTTTTCCGCACATTTCCTTTGAATCTACCACCCTCCAGTTTATATTCATGCCCTCGTGTTCTATTAC
>WWET01004009.1:65432-90326 GCA_011038615.1 Limnodynastes dumerilii | reverse complement strand
TGTGAAAACCAACGTGGCAATAACACACGATCACTCACTGCAGATGACACAAGCAGGAGGCAATAAGCAACTGTGGTAGATGACACACACACGCCTGAACAGTCGGGGCAATGCAGGATGGTATGCACGCAACACTCAAACCAGCAAGTGGAATGGAGACCGGACCTGTCCAGGACAGAGGCCGCCGGCGAGAGCAGCAAGCCACTCACGCTGCGCACCTTACCACACAGAGGGTACAACCGACAACGAAGAGAGGTATAACCAGGCAAGGGGTAACACTGGGAAACAGGGTAACAGGGTAGCAAGAGCAAAAAGCACTTATCAGGCACATGATGTCAGCGAGCATAAAGCAAGGACCAGACGCTATAACCGACGGTGTGCAGATCCCAGCAGCAGCTATTTAAAGAACCCTCCTCCAATCAGTGAGGAGGGCCTGACACACCTCCAGAGCTAATAGCTGCAGCTGGGAATGTGCAGCTAGCTGCACAGCTAGCAATGGCAGATACATAGCAGTAAAATAGGCAGGCATAAAATGAATAGAACAGTAAAATAACAGAACAGAAATACAGACATGTTAACGGAGTGTAACAATTCCACTTATCTATCATCCTTTCAGTGAAGTAATTTTTCCGCACATTTCCTTTGAATCCACCACCCTCCAGTTTATATCCATGCCCTCGTGTTCTATTACACCTTTTCTTTTGAAAAATTGTACCCTCCTCTAGCAGGACTGGAATGGTCTGGTTCAGGTACAAATAATAACATATCATTGGTGAACAAAGGCACTTTTAATTCTATATTTCTTATAGATATACTCCTCTACTCTACTGCCTGTCTAAGAGCAACAGCTAAGGGTTTAAACACCAAAGCAAATAGTAAGGGTGACATCAGACATGTCACACTCAGCGGCAGAGGCCGCCTGACATACAGTGTCAGGGGCCGTCTTGCTGCCACACTCTCTGCTCGTCCCCGCTCTCCGCTGCTTCGGAGGTTCCACTGTCAGTAATGGCACCTATTCTCAGTCTCCTCCGCTCCCTGCAGACTCTCCGGTGGTGCTGTCCTGGCGCCAAGCTCTGGCGTCCTCTGGTCGCATGGGCGCCGCCATGTTGGATTAGATCACATGTGCCACGGCAGCCAATTGGATCCAAGCCAGGGGCAGCACATGATCGGCTTAGCTAATCCAGGGCGGGCTATTTAAACCCTGTGCACAGTCCATGCATTGCCAGAACAACTTTGTCCATCAGAGGTGCCTGGTTCTCTGTGCTACTGCTCTGCTTACTTCTCCAGCCAAGGTCTGCCTAACTTCAAGCTAATTCATCCTGACACAGCTGCTTCTGCAATCAAGCCTGTCTGCTCCAAGTCAAAACTGCATTAACCCTGCAGCTTCTGAATTACCTGCACTACTGTGCTACCTAGCTCAAGCCTGCTGTTGCCATACAGATCAAGCCTGCTGTTGCAATCCAGATCAGCCTGCTGTTGCTACTCAGTTCAAGCCTGCTGTTGCTACCCAGTTCAAGCCTGCTGTTGCTACCTAGTTCAAGCCTGCTGTTGCCATACAGTTCAAGCCTGCTGTTGCTACCCAGTTCAAGCCTGCTGTTGCCATACAGTTCATTGCCATACGGTTCAAGCCTGCTGTTGCTACCGAGTTGCAGCCTGCTGTTGCCATACAGTTCAAGCCTGCTGTTGCTATCCATTTCAGCCTGCTGTTGCCATACGGTTCAAGCCTGCTGTTGCTATACATTTCAGCCTGCTGTTGCCATACGGTTCAAGCCTGCTGTTGCTACCGAGTTCAAGCTTGCTGTTGCTATACAGTTCAAGCCTGCTGTTGCTACCCAGTTTAAGCCTGTTGTTGTTATCCAGTTCAGCCTGCTGTTGCTATCCAGTTCAGCCTGCTGTCTACTTCAGTCCAACTCGCTGTCTACTCCAGTCCAGCTTGCTGTCTATTCCAGTCCAGCTCGCTGTCTTCTCCAGTACAGCTCGCTGCTGTTGCCATACAGTTCAAGCCTGCTGTTGCTATCCATTTCAGCCTGCTGTTGCCATACGGTTCAAGCCTGCTGTTGCTACCCAGTTCAAGCCTGCTGTTGCTATACAGTTCAAGCCTGCTGTTGCTACCCAGTTCAAGCCTGTTGTTGCTATCCAGTTCAGCCTGCTGTTGCTATCCAGTTCAGCCTGCTGTCTACTTCAGTCCAACTCGCTGTCTACTCCAGTCCAGATTGCTGTCTACTCCAGTCCAGCTCGCTGTCTACTCCAGTACAGCTCGTTGTCTATTCCAGTCTTCATCAATCCAGCCTGCCGCATACTTCCCTTGCACTGACTCTGCTTTTCACCTATGCGCAAGCATTACTTACGGCCTCCCAGTTTCTGCTTCGACTCCAGCTCTATGCCAACCCCCCCTGAACCCGAGACTGACCCAGACTTTACCAGGGCCGTGACAAGACAACCTTAATGAGTGCCACAATGTATAAGAAAGGGGGCAATAATACAACCATTGTCAGTCACCTGCATATAAAGGACTGAGTACAGACAGTAAAGGAGGGTAGTGAATTCTTCAGGAAAACCAAACCTACTCAAGGATTCTTTTAAGTGAACTATGGTGACCAAAGCAAGTGCCTTCTTTGCATTAAGACAAAGAATCAGTCTGGGATCAGAATCCCTATAACGTTCCACCTGTTGAATAATGGCTATAGCCTTCCTAATGTTAACAACAGAATTTCTTACCCAAATGAAACCTGTTTAATCGGTGTATAATTCAGGCCCTATTCTGAAAGTTCTCTTCCAGCAAGTTCTGAATTGGCTGGGATATCGATTGCTTATGCCTCGATGAGGCATAGCAATCGATCCCCGGAGCACTGAACACAGTGCTTTAGATAAGTTTAAAAACTAACCCCAACCCTTCCTTTTCTATAGCCTAACCCTAAGACCCTCCTCCCCGCAACCTGACCCTAACCCTCCACTTCTATTGCCCTAACCCTAACCTTCCCTTCATAAGAGCCTAAATTCCCCAACACTAAAAGTCTGGAACTAGAGTTGTCAGAAAAAAAATCTAAAATGGCTGCCATTCCAAATAGAGACAGCTAAAGACAGCCCATCGAAGCGAGAACTTCCACCAAGCCTAACCCTAAGACTCCCCTCCCCACAGCCTGACTCTAACCCTCCCCATCCATGACCCTGACCCTCCCTTCACCAGAGCCTAACCCTAACCCCCCTAACCCTAAAAGTCCCCAGAGAAGCTAATCACCTTTCCGGTCAGGTCTGCGATGGGCGGCAGGTGTGTCAGGTCCAGCAGACAGTGTTTTCCAAAATAAATGGGTGAGTATGCAAGAATATTGCAAAGATTGTCTATTTGAAATAGAAACAGCCAAACATAATTTTTCTGCTGTCTCTACTTCTAAAAGGCAGTATTCTGTCCGGGGACTCCCATCGGTAAAATTCCTGGAAGAATTACTTTGAGGCATTCAGCTTCAATTTTTGTTAACATCTTATAGACAACATTGAGTAAAGAAATCAGCCTGCATGAGGCTGGAAGGGATGGTTCTCTGCCAGGTTTAGGTAACACTTTTATAGCAGCAGTAACAAAGTGATGAGGGATAGTTTTGAAATTTAAAACACTTTGCAAGGTCTCACTGATATGTGGAGCTAAAATGTAAAAATAAATTCCCCACTTAATCCCTCTGAACCTGGGGCCTTGAGAGATTTAAGAGATTTTATCAATTATTGTACCTCTTCTAAGGAGACTGGGACGATAAGAGATTCTGCTTGTGCCAAAGAAATACTGTACATCATTAATGACCCCTGATTGTGAAGATTTTCATAATATTTTTTGAGAAGTTCTACAATACCCAATTTATCATGGATTAAATCTTCTGTATTGTCTTTAAAATATGCTATAAAATTAGGATTTTGGTCTCTAAGTAAAAGATAAGATAGAAAGAGCACCGATCTATCCCCCATTTATAAAATTGGAATATATGATTAGCAGAGTATTGTCTCCCCTACTCTGCAATACTCCCCCAGATTGTGTTGCTTTAGTATTAAATGAGTTTAAGTGAGTCTTTATGGTACTAGCCAGGTAGGCCTGGAAACTATTCATAAGATTCTTTTGAGCCTCTAAGTAATCCTTGGCTAATCTTGGCTAAAGTTTGCCAATAAATTTATGGGTTACCTACATTATCCTCATTTGAAGATTTCTCATTTATCCAGATTATTCTTAATATGCTCCTAACCTTGATAGAATTTAAGCATTGGGGAAAAGCACCACTTTTTAGGGGGTTTCCAATAAACTCCCCTCCAAGCTAATCCAAACAACAGGGTCACAACTCTGCCTAGTCCCTAGGCCTGCCAGAGGGGTCACCAGATCCACTCTGACTTTTAACTGCAGTTCCAGGATCCACCAATGGAATTTTTGGTGTGTCTTGGTGGTGTCAGGTGCTAATGATCTTGGACTCTAGTCACCTGTTGCAACTGAATATAAACCAGCTACTCCCACACACCTGTACTGGTTCATTTTTGTTGTTATATAGTTACTTGTGAAACTGCATGTATAAAGGATTTCTTGTGTTTCTTCAACCTGCATCTTCAGAGTCTCCAGGATCCCCTGTGTATTCCTCAGCTGCACTACTATGATCTTAGGTTTGTCTGCTGTGCACTTTTGGATTTTTGTTACTATTTATGTTACATTAAAGCCTGATTTGTTGTTTACAAGATTATGTGGTTCTTTCTGGTTCAAAGTACCCATATTTGTGACAAACAGTATGAGCAGATAGAATAATAGGCTATCTCTACAGTTAAAGCCCTAGGTAACGAAGATTTCAAAATCAAGATATGTTCAATGTGAGCCAAGGTACAATGAGCTGCAGATAAACAAGTATAGTACTTTCTCTGTTGGGTGTCTCACCCTCCAAATATCTACCAAAATCAGCTAGTTGGCGAACTTTGACACTGACAATTTGAGGAGCCTGGGATTCTACCCTGCGCATTGGCCCTGTAATGATGGCAGCTGTGGGCCTGGGACAGTAGTCCTGGCCCCCCCCCCCCGCCCCCCCCTCCTGATGGCAGTATTGCCAATACCCCCAGGAAACTAAAGAAACTCTAGAATATACAGAAAATAGGTGAAGACCGAGTGCTTTAGTCGCTGCTATCAAAATTCAGTCCATAGCATCTGAAATGGTTTACTTGATGCCATAAAAAGAAATATAGAAATAAGCAGCCAGGTAGAAGATAGCCTGTACAGCTTTGCTATGTAAACTTGTTAAAACCAATTAAAAGCAAGGAAGTGTTAATTGTCAGTGCTCAGGCATCCATAATATGTCAATGTGTCTGTTACCTTGTCAAAAATCAAAATGTCAACTGGGAGAATTAACATTACCTGGCCATATATTATCTAGAATAAAGATATATTTATAACCTACAGGTTGCCAGAACACAGGAGCAGACTATAAGTGTTCAGACAAAGAAACTGTAATTAAGGAGCTACAGAATGATCAGGATGATTGAATAAGGTCAATAATCAAATCCTATTTTTATGCTTAGACTCAAAGTAACATAACTTCACTGGCAGGTACTAAAGCAGTGAAATTGCCACCCTGTGGAGGTAATTTAAAGGCAATTTTACTTATCTGTACTGATCTGATAATATATGTGTGTAGCTAGGATAGGCATGCTATAATCCAAAGGTTGAAGGGATAACTTTAATCTAAAAAATATAGAAAAAACTTCTGCATTATCTGGATACTCACATTATTTATTTGTTAATTAATGAGTATTTGTTTTAACCTTTAATTATCATTATTATTTATTGTATAAACTATTATGTAATGTCTAACATATAATCCATAATATTATATTTTTCATAGTATGTTTTAGTGTTTAGTTTTAGTGTGTAGGGTGTACACAGGACCCAGAGAAAAGGGACCCCCATTGAACTGCCCTGCACCTACACTGCTTGACTGACTGAGCTAGGATTTAGGGAAAGGATTCTCCCTGGTTGCTATGAATGTAGGTCATATATAGGCAAAACGACCAGAAAGAATCCAACCTCTTCCTCTCACCTGCCAGTCATCCACTTTTCAGACTGCCGGCATGGTGATTAATGTCTCTAGTCATTTACCAACCTGAGTGGTGGGTTGATTCATCACACTGTCATGAGTCATCCACAAATCAAAATGCAGGAAGAAGAAATTGTCTACTAGAAGCTGCAGCACAGAATAGGTAAGCAGGCGCAGGCTGTGTCACATCCTGGACTGGCGTGTCTTGCTTTGCCTCTAAAGGCAGTGCTGGGCTGGTTGTTCATGATTTACAGACATTACTGCTACCTGCCACTCAGGGCTACTGTTGGACTCATCTGGGACTAATTACAGCATGATATCCTACACCTGGGCTCTGGCCTTTTTTATCTTCTCCACCCAGAGCAACGTGTGGGTCGTTTTTTCCTGTCTCCTTGTAACTGCACATCTGTTTGCTGGTCTCTACCATGTTCCTGTTATTTGGTTTTTCCTGCCTCTGCTTGTCTGCTCTTCTGCTTGTTCTCTCCACTTCCCTGTCTGTTTGGATGTTTTTTTTTTTTTTTTTGACCAATGTCTGTATTCTCATATCTGTAATGCCTTGCCTGTAATCTGTTATCGCATACATGCATACTCAGTCTGGAATCCATTTCCGGTACTTGTGTATTGTCACCTTCATTTGTTTATGTACAGAGGATCTGTTCTAGTACCCTGCTTTCTGCAATAAATCCTTTTGGAGTTTATGGCCCGCAGTTCCTGGTGGCCTAGTAATGCCACATATTCTGCAATGCATATAGATTACAAAGCCACAGACTATGTCGCCATTATGCTGGTTGCTGCACCATCAGTCACATAAATGGTATTAGTTATACAGGGCTCCTATGAAAACCCTGTAGGACTATATCCGTTTTTGTGAATAACGTGGCCTAACATATTCATGTTGGGCCTGATTCAGAATTAAGAAGGAGCTTGAAATTATGAGAAGAACACCTGGGCAAAATTATGCTTCAGAGGGAGTCAAGTTAATTGAATTCTTTGCATGCAGGGATATATCTCTGAATTGCTTATTGCACACAGATACTGACCAACATTACTATTACACTGTTATTTAGACTTGGGCTAGGAAATGCCACCTCTCAAGTCTAATACTGTTTGCATACTAAAGAAATATAACTCCCCTGCAATCAACATGGTTTAGTCCAGGAGTAACTTTCCTCTCTAATTTTCAATCTCTGGATCAGGGTCAGGGTTTTATAAAGTGTAATCTTGTGAGCAGGGCCCTCTTACCCACCCAGTCTGTCTGTTTTTACCCAGTCTTCAGGTTATCAGGAATACAGGTATGGTCCTACAAGGCTTCTGTAGCAGCCCTGTATAACCAGTACTGATTATGTAAATGACGTGGCTACAGTTAGAGTCATCCCTGAAGAGGAAAAGGAAGAAGACAACAAAGGTTACTGCAGATCAAGTTCATAATGTCTAATGAGCTTTTTCACTGACTATTGTTACAGTCTCAAGGGGAGGTTCTCACCGGGACGCAGAGTCTAAACCAGGGCCAGGTATTCACTAGAGAACCCTGATGGTGGGGATTGGCTTGGCTGCTGGCACCTGATAGGTTGCGGCCCCCGGCAATAGCTCCCAAGGAAGGCCTATAGTGAAGGTGCCTTAACAGGAACCGACTCACACCTAGGAACCTTGCACAACAACAGATCTGCAGGAATCCTTGCTCACCAGACAATAGACAAGAACTGAGTAGCAATATTATACAGACATGGACTCAGGCAGGAACCCAAGCATACAAGATGACAGGCTGGAGCCCACACACAGCAAACAGAGATTACGTCTATACCACAGTATAGACCAGAAATGTATGGGATCCACAGATGTGGAACAGATGACAGACAGAGCCTCCCAGGGATACATGAGTAACTTCAGGATAGAATGAGCAAAAGACAGCAATGTATTGGAAGGCTAGAACTGGGTGCTATGGAGATGGTAAATACGCCACGGGCAGGAGAGCAGAGTCCGATTGGCTGACTTGCGCTAACACACTACACACTGAAAATGGAAAACAGTGGAGATGTAAATACCAAACGGTAACTCACAGGGAGAGACATAAGGAGAGATGAAATGCACCAAGTGTATAACAATGGTGGGAACCCAGGAACCGGGCCCCGTATGCTGTGAGATGACAAACACAGCGGTACACACACAAACAGGAAAGCTGAGCAGATGGAGAAGCTCAAATCCAGGTACAGAGGATGAGAGATGGAAAACTCACAGTCACTCGGTAGAGGAAGAAACACACACGGGGCAGACAAAAGACAGAGCAGGCAAGGGTAACACCAGGAGAACACAGGGCAGAAATACAACACAATCCAAGGCAGAAGCACAAGGAGAATACACAATCAGAATGCAGGCAAACGCAGGAACACCAGATGCTATAGCTGACAATGAGGCTTCCCGGGCTCTGGCTATTTAAAGTCCAACCCACCAATCAGCTGCAGCAATCAGGCAGACCTACTTTATTAACTAACAGCTGAGGGAACCAGACACATTAACCCAGACAGGGCTGCTAGGATTTCTCCTGCAGTGTAACAAATATTATATTTTTAATGATGCATTATTTTTAGATAAAAAATTTATTAACTGATTCATTCACCAATTTAATAATATTTTTATAAACTTAATGCTGTGTCATTGTATATACAGCCTCCACTTTTGTCTCTTGTATGTGTCCAAACTTTACTTTTGCCCCTTCTATATGTGCCCAGCCATCCACTTTTTCCCTGTGTATACTGTGTTTCTGTGTTTCGTGGAATTTGTCAATTTTCCATCACAGCAGTAGATAATAGTGCCAAGGGGGTATTGTAGTCTATGTAGGTATTTTATAATTTACCACAAGAAGTGGATGACTGGACATATATACAGTACAAGGGGCAGAAGTGATGACTGGGCACATAAAGGGGCAGAAATTAATGGATGAGCACATATACAAGAGGCAGAATTGGATGACTGGACACATATACAAGAGGACAGAAGTAGATTGCTGTATACATATACAAGGTGCAAAAGTGGAAGCTGTACACACATACAAGAGACAGATGCGGAGGCTGGACACACATACAAGGAAAAGAAGAGGGTTTGGGTATCAGTGGAACAGACTGCACAGTGACAGAACCTTAAATCTAATACCTTGATTTTTCCTGGATCCCTGAAAAGCGTTCAGATTAATCATAGTTTCTGGCAATGTATTTATTAAAAGCACTCAGCACTCTCAGACTACATAGAGAACTGAACGCTCTCTTAATCTGTCAACCTCTGACTGTTGCTTGCATAATTGTAGTGCAATTGCTGGCTGACGACTATACTGTGCACATGCTAGTTAGTGGAAGGCGCGACATGAGCCTCTTCTGTCCATACTCCGTCCCTGTCTCCTTGCTATAAGGCCCGAGTCAATTCATATAAGTGAAAACTCTTGGAGACAGCACAAACTGGATAATGTGATTTCTTCTTTCTTGTGCTGCATCCAGTGCAACGTTTTATGTTTTCTACATTACTTGTTCTTTAATGCAACAACACTTGTCTATACAAAGTAAGAAAAACAAATATAAATAAGGTGTCTGAATGAGGATTTTGACAAGGTGATTGAACACCTTTCTTTATTTTTTGGTATTTAAAATTGGAAAACCATAAATACTGCGGACCAGAGGATAAAAAGATATGAGATTCTAGTACATAAATACATAATACATACAGGTAGCCAGAACTAATACACAATATGTCCATAAATATATCATCTTTAAAAGGTTCTATTGATTTTAGGCAATATAAAGCCACAAATGTAAGCCATTTCATTGTCAGATAATTATAATGGTTACTAAATATTATATTCAGCCATCTCTCCAGTCTGGCTTCACTGCCCTCAGAAATAATGATTAAAGGAGGCATCTTATCTCGTCACAAAGCTTCACTACCTATAAGAGTAACCTTCAACCTTATTGCAAGTTGCAGAGTGAGTAACAGATAGGAGGAAAATATATTAAAGGAGATGATTAAAAATTGGGATGTAGTGAAGCACAAAATTAAACATCTTGGCCAGAGTTTATTCGATGATTCTCATGAAGCATAAAATTGTTATCTAAACTCTATAAACATTGAACATAATTCAAATAAATTTTGGACCAAACTATTATTATTTCTTTTTATATTTTATTTAGTAATATACTTAGGCTATCCAGAGTGATATTTAGCAGGTAGACTTTCTTTATTATACTGAAGAATGCATTTCAAAGCCTAGTAATCGATACCTGTAGAAAGCTTTGAAAACTTTTAATGCAAACCCAAATCCTTAGCATGAAAATGACCTTTTTCATCGTAATTTTATTTTTACAGTAATATGTGTTTGTAATGCAGTTATGTGCAAATATAAAGTAGACTAAATACTTGCACCAAATGACTTTGATATATATTTCTATTTTAATGTATATTTAACTTGCACTAAAATGTGTTTTTTAAAGCATCTGGTTTATTGTCAGTATGTCCTAAGCACATCACAAAAGTTAAAGCATATATTCATATTAAATGATGTGTATCTAGTTCATGCAAAAGCAAAAAAGGTAATGAAGCATTTGCATATGTGTTCAGCTTGAACAACATTCTGTGCTGCCATGTTTAAATAAATTTGTAAATGGGTATAAGGATGGCACCCAGAAACAACCTATATGGCAGCATTACAACCACATCTTATTAGGAGGGTTGCTCACATCATTGCATTGCCTTTTTTCCATACTATCTGAGCCTTGACTTCTAGACCACCAAAAACCACCTTAATGCAATGTCAGACTACATTATATTATTCTTAGACCACCACTGAGTCAAAATCTCTGCTAAAGCTGTCTTTTACAAAAGAAAGGAGAGGGAAAGGAACCACAGTTGATTGCAAATATTTTGATGCAAAAGTATTTACAAGTCCTTTTCCTGAACAGCAGGTCTTAACAGAACTCTCAAAGCTGAAACTGGACACATCAGTGAGGCCAGGTGGGATACATCCTAGCACGGTGGCTCAGTAAGAAGCACTTTGGTCATACAGCACTGAGGTCTTGAGTTAGTTTCCCAAACAAGGCCTTATCTGTGTGGAGTTTCACCAGGGTAATCTGGTTTCCTCCCCACATGCCAAAAACATGTTGGTAGGTTAATTGGCTACTGACTAATTTAACCCTACTGTATGTATTTATGTGCTAGGGACCTTAGTATGTAGCTCCAATAGGGGCAGGGACTGTTGTGAATGTCTAATGTTCTCTGTAAAGTGCTGTGGACAATTTGTGGCACTATATAAATAAGTGATGATAATAATAATGCTTAAAGGGGTGCTGCTTAAACATTAACACATTTATTCAACCTCTTACTAATTTTGTTAGACTGAAAAATAGCAAATGTAGTCTCTCTGGAAGAAAATAAGAAGCTGGCTACTACAGACCAGTGAACCTTACAAGAATAGTAGGTAAAGTGATAGAAACGCTATTAAATTAACAAATTGTAACATATAATAAATCCAGCAATTGCAAATAACTCTTACTGACCTTTTGACTGGGTCACTAAAGTAATAGATTAAGATTAGTAACGATTTTCAAACTTCTGACAATTGCAGACTGTTAAATAAGCATGGAAATTTGGGATTGGAAGTAAAGATGGTTGTGTGGATACAATCCTGGTAGCAAGATACAGTAGACGGTTGTAGTATATGGAATGCATTTTGAGGGTGGAAAGGTTACCAGTGGAGTTCTCTAGGGATATGTGCTGTAACCAGTGCTATGTAATATCTTTATTGGCAATGTTACACATGGTATCGAAGTAAAAGTATGCCATTTTGCAGAAAACACAAAGATATATAATAAGGTAGATGCACCAGGAAGGACAAACTTTTTGTTTGACAACTAGGAAGAATACAGGAATGTCAGGAGTGTAGCAAAGAATGCAAAATGATGCACTTGGGACTCAAAATCCCAAAAGATTTTTGTAGTATTAATGGCACTACACTGGAATAGACTGAGGAGTTAAGATATCTATGATTTATTATTTCATGCGACTTAATGGTATTCAAGCAATTTAACAAAGCAATGAGATTGGTAAGTCAAATTCTTTGCTTCATAGGGGTTATAGGGGTCTGTTATTACGCACGGAAGAAGAGTAACCTATCCCTCCCATCTGAAAACTTTAAGATTACTGCATGCATCTGCTTCCATATGATTGCAGATCCATTTGGATAATCCTAATGCCGCCCAGTTTGCCTAATTAGCATGGCAAACCCTACCTCAAGTGCAGTGTTTTGCCATATGGAAGACAAACTCCACCCCGTTGAATTGATCTTTCTGCGGAGATCTGCCATGTAACATCTGGCACACGCATTCACAGATGTTACAAACAAGGAGCTTATACAAATGATTTGTGTAAATCCTCTTGCAGACTTAACTATGAATCAGGATTGTTTCTTCAGCAGTGCTGCAAGGGAGCTGCTAATAGGGTGAATTGGATTAAAGATGAGTGCAGTGGAAATGGTTTCCTCATAGCAGGTGCACCCCTACCATTCACTATAGTTGCACCCCTGATATCACTTATCCCAGGCATTCGATTCAGTTTTTCCACTAAGCTCAATAACGTTCTAGTTGTTTAACAAAAAACTACCATATAGTCCATGTGTGCGAGGGGAATATGTTTGGCTTGCACGCATGGACCTTAAGAACTGCAGACCCTACCTTAAATCTTATGCCCCAGCCCATGTAAAATGGAATATGTGTGTAATGTTGCATTGTATGTAAGGGTTTAGCCAAGTCCTTACTATATAATTATTATGGGTTCCCCTGCCCAGCATGCTTGTATGTAACTCCGTACGATGAGATGTGATATCCCTACATAAGCCGAATATATGCACTGTGGACGAAGGGTGGCACATAAATTGTACAGTGTGGGCTGGGTACTTACATATGACAAGGCATTACATACAACCAGAGATACGCAAGGAAAAGTTAATGTAGGGTTCTGAACACGTAAATCAGCTAAATTACGTACGTGAGAGGAGCGTCCCAGGGGGAGTTCATTATATTTAGTAGTGCGAAACTTAGGTACGCATGCACACGTAAAGCAATCTTAAGTCTGGAACAGGCCCCAGGTTCTTACGCATGTGACATGCATAATTACCCTGATGTTCTTAAATGTGAATCTGGCCCAGTGTGTGCAAACACATGGTAAGTGGATAAGTGGAACAGTCTACCATTTGTTGTGGTAGAGGTTAATACATTGGCACAATTTAAACAGGTTTGGGATAATTAATAGAATATCATAAATTAAGCAAAATTGAGGGTGAAATTGGTGTAAAGCAGTATGGGTTAAAACAAAAATTGGATGGGTCAAGGACTTTTATTTGCCATCAATTCAATCTGTTTGTACTTCCAGAGAACAACTTTTTTTTTTACAAAGGCAATTACAAAATGAATATCAGCGTTAATGCCAACAACTTAACAAACCGACTTCTCACACATCATTGTCTGACCTTAATGAGACTCAGAACAACCTTATAAAGTTTCTCTACCCAATTATCCCCCTAAGCATAGACATTCTAGAAGGGGAAAGAAATAAGCAACCCATATAGAGATCATAGAAAAAAACACATGCCTTTAATAGTAGTGCACAGCAAAACCAGCCCCTCTCCCAGTGCAGCTTTTACAACCTATATATGTCTTGTATTCTTATGATTTCCACTAAACGAAGGTGCTTGCTTTCAGTGTAAACCATGATTACCTGTTATGTTTATTGGTTTTGGATCTCTGCTGACCTTTAAACCTTTCAAACTTGATATTTGTAAAAGAAATTTATAACCACAAACAATCTTTTCATTTCTGCTCTAGACTTACCTCATTCCTAACTAACGTCCACTTTTTTTTTCTTTCTCAACCAATTTGTCTTTGCTCCACTCATTACATACAGATTTATATCTTATTGTGGGTAACACTCTCTTTGTTAAAGCTTCTAAGTTAGCTAATCAATCTGAAAAAAGCATTGAGGACATACTGTACCACAGGCATTAGATTGTTTGCTACTTACCTAAACCTTGTAGAGTAAAGTAAACTTTGGCAAATTATAAGGTATGGAGTTATCAACCAATGAATGCCTAGTCAGCTAGTTCTGAATTTGAACTTATAAGTCACCTGAGACCTATACATCTAGGCAGGACAATTTCAAGCTTAAAAGCTACCCAGAGAACAATTTTTGCAATAAGATATACTGACTACTCACAGGCTGCTTTTTACTAAACCTTATTGAAATATTAGCCACACGCCCAGATCATCTTCTATAAAAGGGAAATCTTAAAGTAGTGGTCAGGAATGTGTGTGCATCGTAAGTGACTTACCCTTGCCGGCACAGAGGTCTGGTTCAAGTCCACAAAGATTAAACTTCAAAAAGTATGCAAATCTAGAACAAATGTTTGTAAAGACAGAACCTGAGAAACAAACTCATCTGACTTACCTATGACTGAGCCCAGACCCATATCCCTAAACCAAATCCAAAGTCATGTCATGACCATTTTATCATTACAATGTTATCTTGCATTACTGATCCTCTAATATGGCATTCCTTAGGACTGAGCAAACAAACTTTACTTATTTATCTACCTATTTTTATATAATCCCTCTTTTTGTTTTTTGTTGTTTTTTTTGCTGGTATTTCATAAAGCACTAAAACACATACTGAAGTGTGCTCATTGCCTAACCCCATAGATAATGGTGGTGCAACTGACACTTAACATTTTTGAATATCTAGATAGCTCATAGGGGTGGAAAAATGACAACTAGACATTTGTAATAAAATAAAACAGCAAAAGACAGCGCTGGAGTACAAACAATAAAAACAATAAAGTATCAATAAAGCTTGTGATAGTTGAAGACCAACACTGGTGTAAAAATATTGACATTTATTATAATAAAAAACATATAAAATATATTTCAGTCTCACAAACAAGCCATTTTCATATGGTGCCGTATTATGTGGAGCGTAGCGGTCAAATAAAGTGATTTAATATCTATTGGGAAAAACTGATATTCAAGCAAATAGGTAGTCATATAGGGCCTGATTCAGAGGCTGAAAATAAGAACTTAATGTTACACCTGGGCAAAACCATGTTGATTTCAGGGGGAGTCAAGTAAATTTAATTCTATGCATGCAGGGAGAATGCTTTTCTGTTACTTATTGCACACAGATACCTGATCAGCTTCACTTTTAAACTGCTAATTAGACTTGAGCTGGGAAACATCACCTTTTAACTATAATACTGTTGCAACAAATGAAATTTGACTCCCCTGAAATCAATATGGTTTAGCCCAGGTGTAACTTTAAGTTCTTATTTTCAATCTCTGAATCAGGGCCATAGTTCTAAATATTGAGATAATGGACTCAGTGGCAAGAATAAGACAACCAAAGGAGGATACCCAATCATTGGGACAATGTAGATCCTCTTCACTCTGTCCTCAAACTTGCTGTGTCTTGTAAGTGTCGGGTGGCCCATCCGAAACAATCTCAAGCTCAGATGAACTGCTTCCAAATGCAAGGGATGATGAAGTTACAAATACACCGTCTCTCAGACAGAGAAAGATGATGCTGCAGATCCACCATCTCTTACCCTCTAATAGAAGGCAGACTTGTACTGGTTCTTAAATTGCACCTCTGCAATAACTGTTTCAATCCAAAATATAAGTAATAGTGGTAGACAGCAATCCACTCCACTCATAAATGTGCATCTCAATGTACACTTGTTTTATCCAGCAATGCATTTCGTGTCTCTGGGACACTTTCACAAGCTGACAAGATTCAGTTCCTCAACACCTTATTTAAGGAGACTCCCTGATTAATCATTCATTCAGATATCAGGGAGAAAAGAGGCTACAAAAAACATAATAAGTAAGAGTAATAATAATAAGTACAAATACACAAACAATTGCAATATAATAATATAAAGTGAATAACATGTTTATAGTAACTAACGTAACACTAGCTTAACATCTGGAGGGCGCATGCACCCTCCAGTTAAATCAGGCCACTTACACACTTTAGGCCTGATCCAGACTTATGCTCGTGTGCGTTTTTATGGCGATCGTAAACGTAAAAACGTCTATTTGTACTTACTGCGCATGCGCGGGACAGATGTTATGCTCAGAAATTCTGAGTGTATGTGCCTTGAGCGTATTAGCTTCTTATTAACGATAGGGTGTGCCTGCCTTACGAAATCCGTAAATACGCACCGAGGGTGGGGTTAGGCATTCAAATCGTACAGTATGGTCGTGCTAAAAGTTGTAACAATACAATGCCCATACGGACGCCCGCATTTACGAACAGAAAAGTCAGGGTAGGGTTTGCTAAGCGTATAAAGTAAAACTTAGTACGAGCAGGGGGAGTGCCTATTGCCATGCATCGGAGGTATGCTCGGCGTTAATACGCTACGCACATGAGAGTAGGTCTGGATCAGGCCCTTTGTGTGCGTAAGTGGACTGATGTACGCAAGTATGGATCCGGCCCATAATCATGATTAAGATAACAATAGGGAAGGCTTAAAAGAAAATGTTCTTTTCATTATAACAACATCCAATGAAACAATGCAAGATAATAGATTACATCATAATATCAGTACCTAGTCTGGACTAAATTTGCATTCGTCCATTAACAGTGTAATTATTTGAATTTTTATTTATATTTTATTTTTCTTAGTATTTTATTTTGTTTTTTATTCTTACTATTGTTTCAATTTGCAAGACAATAATAAGCCCAAAATGAATAAAAAAAGAGAGAGTGCATAACAAGAAAAAAGAAAAAAAAAACCCAAGTTTAAAACCCAAGTGTAGTAAAACTCAAGAGCTTTATTGAGGCCATCCAGTATCAATGTCTGTAACTGTAAAATCCATTTAATTTCAGTGTGGCACAAGGATCTAAATCTATCGCCTCCTCTGTGTGTGGGTTTGATCACATCTATAATGGTAACCTGCAAATCCAATGTGTTGCCATCGTGGATAAGGTTAAATAGTCTAGCCACGCTATGATTACAAGATCTCTTGACTGTACTATCAATAGCTAGTTATATAGGAATCATAACTTGCTCATCCCATATCACCAAGACCAACCTTGTGGTTGGAAACTCTGCAACCTACAATATAATGGTACCAATATTGATGGATATGCATCATAAGACACAGTTTTTGCAATTCTAACAGAATACAACCTCGCTGCCTGTAAACAATAAACTATAGTTTTTCTTTTAGGAGAGCATTGATGGCATATTGGAGGCTCCATCTTCAAATATGATCATGAATTATAAAGTTTAATCAATATTGGGAGACAATTCAAGCACAATCCATGGATTTTGCAATAGCCAGCATGGAAACTTCTGGAATATATAATACAGGTCATGCATCTCTTTTTCAAAATTCTTCTACAGAAAGTTTAAAATATAACATTGAAGGATTAAAGTTTTACTTAAACAAAAATGTTTATCACATTATTAGTTAATAACCATTTAAATCTTTGTTCATGATTTCTCGTAACCTTAATGCAGTCATAGTACATACTTTACATTACTTCAGCAATATCCACTGGTACCCAGGGTAAAAAGGTCATATTTGATAAATCATGGCAAAACTGTGAAATCTGGTTCTGTGCTCAGGGTAACATTTATTCCACACTAGTAATTCTTACAATATGGTAATATTAAATAAATAGTAATTTTTAAGATACAAATTTTTTAGCTATTGGGATGCAAATTTTCAAATTTTTGACATTTTTGAAAGAGCATTCCCATAAAAGTCATTAATGTAAAAGGCTAATGTAATTAATACTATATGGAATATGAAGTTTACTAAAATTGACAAAATATATATATTATTTAATTTCAATTAAATAAGTGCAGCAGCGTGGCTAGGAGAATTGCTTTGGCTGGTTTCAGTGAAATTAGGACAATAATAAAGGGTGTGCTACTCTCACACAGATGCCATAATATATCCTCTTATTGGATGGGGGCGTGTTCTGATCACTGTGATCGGAAAATTCCCCCTTTTGTTAAGTTCCACCACAACAGATCTGGATCCTACTGGAAAATATGCTGATGGCGGGCCGGGACCTTGCAGGGGTTATGTGCCGCTCTGACATGCGGCTGACTCACCTCTCCGGCCACACATGCATCTCCCCCTCCTCTCTATCCGCACATGCTGGTCACAGCATGACAACAAATGCACGTGGAGTGTCGCCGCAGCCTCGGGCAGGCGCACACTCCACATCCTCTCCTGACTTCTGAATCCCCGCACTGGGAAACGTTTCCCATAGTATTTGGAGGCTGGTCTGAGTCCAGCCTATCAGAGGCCAGCTGCCTCTATTTCAGCCCCTGCCTGCAGCAGCTCAGTGCCGGTTATAGTTTCTCTCCAGTCACTGTGCATGCTGCTTTCTCTTTCTCTCCTTGCCATTGTGCTATTTCTCATTTGTTCTCGAGTGTCCCAGTCTGTACCTGCCCAGTACCTTGCCTGTTCTCCCAAGTGTGTCATTACCCTCTCTCCCACCTTAGTGTCTTTTACCATTTGTATTTACCTTACCTCTCCTGAGTATCTGTATCTGTTAGCCCCTTTGGGGGTTACCGCTGGTGTGTGTGTGTGTGTGAGTGATTGACCTAGTTTGTTTAGTCAGTCTCGTTAGTCCCGTCAACCTCTCTTGTCCTAACGTCAGCGTTTATTGTTATTTGTTGTTTGTTACAGGTCATATTCTACTGACCTGTCTCCTCCCACTTCTCCTCTCTTACTTACACCTTATCTGTCTTACTCCATCTGTCCTTCCTATTCATCTCCCGGGTTTTCTCTAAAGGTGCGTATCCTGACGAAGTCCCACCAGCTCCAGTCTATCCCCACCATCGGGCTCTAGCGAATACTCAGACAGAAATCAGGCTCTACAAACCGGTGAGTAACACGTTTCTTCCCTTTCTCTCTTTGGTCACTCCGGTTCCCTGTCGGGGTAAGCCCGGGGTACCATAACAGCAGGAAGCGTAATACAATAAGGGCCTTTACATAACAACCAGATTTTCACACTGTACATATTTTACATGGGGACAGTGTGGAAATCTTAAGATACAGTGGAGGTCTGGAACTGGTCCTTCATTATTTGCCCATTATGTATGGTTTTTTTTTAATCTTAATAACGTGTACATGTATTTCCTAGAATGCATGCACAGAAAAGCAAAAGACTCAATCTTCAGCCATCGCCAAAGGAAAAAACCCTCCATTAGAAGAAATTCTCACGATGGATCAAATAGGTCAGGGTAGTCATGGATGTAAACAGTCCTACCTTCTCTGTAGGCTTTATTAAATAGAGCCAAAAAATATGAACCCATCTGGTGAGATTGCAGCAAATCTACTAATCCTTTCACCAATGGACTTCCAATAGTCAGGGCCTACCCTAAATTTTTAGATTCCTGGGAGCATAAAATAGTAGCAATGTGGAAGCCTGGAAAGCAACGCAGAGAGATGGTGTGCCCATATTGTACGTAATTAAATCTATGCATACCCTCTTGCAATCACCATCCATTATGTCACTCCTCCTAAGTCTAGCACAAATGTGTGAGCAAAATTGGCTCCAATCTAAACACTCAGGACTGGATCCAGACTTAAGTATGTGCTTGAAATTTGTTACTCCTGGACTAAACCATGTTGATTGCAGGGGGAGTCAAGTTAATTGTATTCTTTGCATGCAGGGATATATCTTTAAATTGCTTACTGCACACAGATACTAACCAGCTTTATTTGCACACTGTTATTAAGACTTGGGATAGGAAACATCACCTCTCAACTCTAATACTGTTTGCAACAGAGGAAATATGACTCCCCTGCAATCAACATGGTTTAGCCCAGGAGTAACTAATTTTAAGCACTTACTTAAGTCTGGATCTTAGAAATCTCAGAAACTAAGGGAAAATCTTGGGATCTGACCATATATCTGTGGAACAGATCTTATACAGAAAAAGGATAGAAAGGGACAAAGTGAAGGAACCTTGAAACAAGGACAGCTTCTCCAAAATTTGGGTGTATGCATCCATTATTTGAGCTCTTTAGCTAAGAATTAGTTTTATAAATGTGTGACTTTGTGTCTTCAATGCATCTGATATGCAAATTCAATTCTGTTTATCCTTTACCATTTGCCTGCAGAAATATAAAGTTTATGTCATAAGTGATGAAGGAGAAACTAGAAAATAGATGTTTGCATCAATATAGTGGATTCCTCAATTCAAAATGTGATTAATGTCATTTATTTGAGAACATTTAATTTTTTTTGCTACCTTTATGTTATGAGAGTAGATTGAAAAAAATTTAAAATGATCAGTGTAACAAAAATAAACACAAAACATTTATTCGTTTATTAAAAGCCATTTTTATTCAGAGCTGAGTTACTTTGCCACCTTCATTCCAGCTACTCTTGGAACAAAATGTCATTGTCCGTTCACCAGTTTTTAATTGCACTGAGAGATGAAAATGCATTAAAGTGCAGGCAGGTAATTGGTACAGCCGACACTTGTTTAACACAGAGAATGGTGATATTGATTGGGTCATTGAAGCTGGATTGTCTTGCTTTGTCAAAATGTCAAAATAATAGCTTCAGCAGACATTGAAAGTTAATCTTAATGAAATTGCCTCTCTTGCCTTGTTGCCAGAACATGTATACCATAGAGATAGAAAAATGATGATTATAGAAGTGGATAATGCTATTTTTCTATTTCACAAGATTTAAACTACTCAACATTGCTTCAGTATGAATATAGTGGTTTTCCTGACCCCATATCATCATCTTATTTATTGTTTGGCATATATCAATTAACAGTGAGTGAACACTACGCTACATGTGCACCAATATATGTCTCTATGTAAAGGTGTACAAAGCTCAGGCTTGCAAGTAGTTCCTTACCCTTGGAGAGGCAAATAAGGGCTGGTCAGATAAGTGTGAAGATATTAAAGTATGTTATAATGATGATGATCATCAGTATGAGCATGTGAATGTGTGCATGGACTAAAATGCCTATATAGACAGCCTTCACCTCTATCACAAAATTATTAATTTCCTAATTTGGCAGGAGTTCAACCTCCAATTTGCAAATGCAAATTAATTGCAATTTATGATTTTCAAAAAGAAACCTTAGATGCTAGTGCTGCTGCAAATGAAGTTGACACTTCAGAAGGAAAGCAAGATGACAAAGCATGTGTTGCATCTTATCTCATGTGCTTCATGGACATAATCTTGACCTGCCCTTAGGGGCTGCTGTTGGATGCTTAATTCATTATCTTCCACCTGGTCAACCTGCACTTATAGCACTTCTTCTCCCAGAGTAAATTGCTGGTCTTTAGTTCTATATATTTTCTTTGATCTCCTGCCTTTATGTATTTATGTTCATTGAATCCTTGCATTTGGAAGTTTCTTGTATTCTTGCATTTAGATTGCTCTGTTGTCTGGACATTTGTTTGTATTTACTCTTGTATTTTGTACTCAGTTTAGCTCTGTACCCCAGCATCTAGTGTTTCCCGTCACTCCTGCTTTGTGTTTGGTACTCCCTCTAATTCCTGTTTGTAAATGTACTCTATAGTATTTATAGCCTGTGGTTTATATAGTCTAGTTACCTGTGTTGTTATTGTATTCTTGTTGTTTCTCCTAGTTCACTATTCACATGTTTCTGTATTACCATATGTGCACTAATAAATACTGTTAATCTCTTTAATCTTGTTTGGTTATTAGTACTTAGCTACACCTGGGGCTGCCTTCCAGAGATCGTGACCTGTTGGGTGTCCTGCTGCACAAACCTATCCTCACCATCAGGGGCCCTAGTGAAGACAGGCCCCAGATAGACTCAATCTCCTGGGAGCAGCATCATTACAGATTGGAGCAAACTGTGGGACCTTCCTGCCTTATGTCTGCTTGTCGGTGTACTGTTTGTCCAATGAAGTCTTGTCTGTCGATTAAAAGACCTGCATGTGGATATTGTGTTGCTGCGCTCCCAAATTACATAGCTCCTATCTGGATTGCCAAATACTTTTAGGTAATCCTCATCTCCCACCTCAGTTGTGTTTCCTGGAAATGACCATCTCTCATCATCATCCCCAGGGGAGCGGAGCCGGTGTTCACCAACTACTAACACATGTTTATGGGGAATTTCAGCTCTCCTAGTGTCAACCACTATCAGGCACATTTTCCACCTAGAGACCTGGGGCTAGTAGTCATCCTTGTCCCCAGTTTTCAGATGAGGAGCGATGCCGACAGAGAAATCTATAACTCTGTCTACACTGTGCTGGCAACAAGCATTTCCTCCTGCAATGTCCACTGTGTAGATCTAGGCCACCTGCAATCCAAGCAAGGCCTAGTGAAGGCACAGTCAGGGTGCGCACCCCAGTTGGTACAATTGGAGTGCATGCTCCATTGTCCACATTCTAGGCTCGTGCCCCAGAGGTCACAGTAGCATCTCCAATTTCTGGTGTTGGGGTGCTTACCCCATTAATCATAGTCGATATGGTTAATGGGGTGGAGCTCAGTGAACCTATGTTTTGGACTATTCAGTCTCAGAGGCCAGCGTCAAGGACCGTCTTTTCCCTTGAGCCTGTGTCTCAGAGGACTCAGTCTTCTGAGCCAGTGCCATGGACTGGCTTGTTTCTAGAACCTATGCCTCTGGGTATTCCATCAATCATGTCTGAGACTGTCCGGTCAACCCAAGTGCCACCCTGCCATCCGCCAACCCGAGTGCTGCCCTGCCAGTCACTAACGCAAGTGGTGCCCTTGCCTTCGGGTATGGGAGCCTGATTGCAGTGCTCGCTGCCGAGTGAGATGAGCCTTTTCCTGCCGTCCAGCGAGATGTGCTTTGCCCCCATTAGGGGCACTAGTGAAGACCAGACCCCAGTTAGACTCCATGCTCTGGGAACCGCCTGATAACAGCATGCTTTAAACATTTGCAAGCAGAACATAGTATGAGCACTGGCAAAAATCTCTGAAGCATAACTTAAAAAAAAGTGGAGATAATAAAAGGAAATCCCAACCCATATCTCTTCTACAGTCCAGCAAGCAATAACTTAAATGTTATCATTTGCAGGAGCCCAAGCCAATAAAGAAATTGAGTCACAAAAATGGCAGTCCTGTTGCTGAGGTTCTTTAGTTGTTAATCGATGCATGTCTTTTGAAATATTATACAATACAAGGGTTTACTATTTTTTACATTGTGTAATTTGCCCACATTCTTTTTTATACAATTAACTCTCTTGGGTAGGACCACACTTTTAAAACAATAATCTTACCAGCCAAATCTTAGATATTATGTTTATCTGCATAATTTCCATGTGGTTGTGTCAATGCATTATTAGTATTTTTAGCCAGTCTTCTAGCTGCAAATATAGACTAATGTTGGAAATTCAGTATATGGTTATTATTACACATTTTGCTGATCTTCTGTGAGTTTCAGTCAGTTAATGAAATTATCACACTGGCAATTTAAAACACATTTGACCCATCCAGATTTAAGAGGAATGATGTTTCCAACAGATACCCTGGGGATAAATGTCAAGTGGACATTAATCATTAGACATAAATAAGTACAGCACGTGTACTGCCAAATTCACTGCCCATGCAAAATGTGTACGTTTACCGATCTTTACGGTTGGATAACACCCATGTTGTGGAAGTCTGAATCTATCCCATGTAAGCACATGTGTTTGGATAATGTGACCAGCAAAATCCTTTTGCTTGGGGCTCTGATCGCATGTAAATCTGAAGTCTGGATCTAACATGTATATAGAAATGTATATATAAAAGCAGCTCCAAATGATTTTTTCTCTTGCTAACAATTTTTTATTTACATTATTTTTGTTTACGTTTCTATATTGAGGTGGTTGCCAGAAAGTTGCATAAAGTGGGTCAGCCAGTGACACAAAATAAAAAAGTACACATATAATAGGTCAAATCAATAAGTACAATAGTGCAGACAAACACAGAGGCAAACAATTTTTATAATTATTACACAGTAGAAAGCTTATCGGGGAAGAAAATGAAATATAAGAAGGATGAATGCAGAGGGGCAGGACCATGTAAGTCCAGGAAACAAAAGTTAGAAGAACTGAAGACAGAAGAAAACAGAGAAAAATACTAAGGCAGTAAAAAAAAAAAAAGAGAAGGAAAAGAGGAGAAGAAGAGAGAGAAGAAAGAGAGAAATTGAGAAAGAAAGAAGCAATGAGTTATCCAGTACTATTTATAAGTATGTAGGGTAGACAGGCATTAAAATGGGATGCCCATTGTTCCAGACCTTGCAGAAAGAGCGAACTGAACTATTAAGGAAAGCAGTCCATCTTATAGTTGCAACACATCTTGTTCAAAATTGCATGTAATGTAGGAATATCAGCCTATCACCAGTGTTTATAAGAAAAAGTGCCTCATTAGCTAGAAACTAACCATGTCATTCTGTCTTTAAAATAAAACACAGAGAGATTTGTTTTATACATTTACAATTATATGATAAGCAACCAACCACTTGGTGCTGCTGTAATATTTGCAGCAGCACGAACTCTTTGACTCCTGGCTGCTTGAGCAGTCAGAATATAGCCATTTCTGCTACAGGTAGTTGCCCTTCTGATCACCTAGTTGTTGCTAAGCAACTGGATACACCAGCTCTGAAAAGCCTTAGAAGTCACGTGCTATCCTGATTAATACCCCTCAGCTGCTGCCTAACAGCCAGAATTCAGACCAACCAGAGCTGGGAGGCTCTCCAGCTCTGATTGGTTGTTTAGTGTTTAAATACCCAGCAAGGAGAACTCTCCCTTGCTGGTGATGTTGCATGCTCTAGCCATTTGTTGCTTCTGAA
>WWET01004009.1:11288-65398 GCA_011038615.1 Limnodynastes dumerilii | reverse complement strand
CAGCAGGATTCTTGTCTAATTCTTGCTCTTTTCTGCTGTTCAATTGCCTTGTCATTCTGATATCTGTGCTCTTGTCTTTGCTTGTCCTGCCATTTGTTTTATCTGTCCTTTACCCCTGCTCATCCTTGCTATTTCTGTTTATTACCTGGCTTCCTGCTTTCCTCTCACCAGTGTGTTTATTTCTCTAACCTTGGATTATTACCTCTGCCCTTATTTGTTTGTGTATCCATTTCCTTGTATCTGTATTATCCTCCTGTGATCCTGCCCCACTGCTCCAGCCCTGTTCTCCCAGTACTTGTCCCAGTCCTCTTCTGGAATCTGTTGTCTGTGTTCTGGACACAATCTTTATCTGGATTCCTGTTGTTGTTCTTGTCTTGTCGTGTCCAGTTCCAGTCTGCTCCTCCATTCAGGATTTGTTATCCCGTCCCGTCCTGTTTGGTTTTGGGGTTAGTCAGTGTTTGTCTCTGTGTGGTTTGTTTGAGTCCTGTCTGTTTGTGTTACGTCCAGTCCTGCGGTGATATCTGACTTCCAAACCCTCTTTGCTACTCCGGGAGCCGCCACTTGGGGCCGCAACCTGCTGGGTGTCCTGCAGCCCAGCCTATCCCCATCATCAGGGGCCCTAGCGAAGACAAAGAGTTCGGACAGAAATTCTACAGTTTCACCAAGTATAAAGTAACATTTCAGTGCTGGAACAGTCTCGCCAACAGGTTTTGGAAACTCCTGGCAAAATGTAGCTAATAAAGAAGGAAGTAAATATCAGTGATAAAACATGTTGGATGTTTATTTTAAAGCATGTCTGGGATAGTAGCTGATAGGGAGTGCTGTCTCAGAGTGGCTGTTTTGGAGACTTGGGGATCTCTGCTGGGGGTGAGCTCTCAATTTATAAATACATGATATATGACCCAAAGTTGGGACTCTATGAGTTTTAGAGTTAGGACCAAAATAGAGAAGCCTTGTAAGTGGCTGGTGGCTTATCATATATCTGCAGATGTATATAACTGATTCTTTGACTTTTATTGTAAAGATAGAAGGTTATGGTTTGTGGCTGGGTAATTGCAAGAGTGCTGTATGTATATATTTAAATCCACTTTTTATTTTTATTAGTTACAAGTTATGTCTTATGCCAAACCCTGTCTTAAAAGAAGGGAATATATGATATGTATGATGCATTCATATAGTTTTTTTGTCTCATCAAGTCTAGGTTGAATGATTTGTTATTTGAGCTGGGAAAGTCATTCATAAATTGATCATGCAGAATAGACATGCAAAAATTGTGTTTGTTTTCTACAAATCTATGGCAATCTCTGCAAATTTAACAGACATTTTTGTACCTTTGCTCAGATAAAGATTTTAGACCATGACTTATGAAAAGTCACACACTTTTTGTAAGCTGTGCAGGTGCGAGTGCCACATTCCCAGAGTTCCGTCCTGGCACCATTTCAAACAGCAGGGCAATAGGGGACAGGAAGTGGAAGCGGTTCCGGTATGTGGAAGGGGAAACGTATGCTGATAGTACAGTAAGGCATGCTCACACTCTCCAAACTATCTAGGCTTCCATAAAATCCACATTATCCACATTGTAAGGGTAATACTGCAAATGGTGGATGGGAATAGTGTGAGCTCATCTGTCGCAATGTTGATACCCCCACAGCCTAACCCTAAGTCCCAGGCGGCGGCGCTTCCAAAAGTGAATGGATGAGTATGCGTATCACATACTCACCCATTAAAAAAAAAATTATAACACTGCTGCCATTTGAAATAGGGAAAGCCGAAAAGCAACTTTTAGCTGTTCCTACTTTGTAAGGCAGTCTTTCTTAGTGGGGACTCGCAACAACTCCCGTAATTCCTCCCAATTTTCACTATCAAAAGGACCTTCCAGGTCGGAGTCCAAAGCCTGATTGTAAGCGTTGTTTAATTCAGTAGAGGGGGAGACTAGTTCCACTTGCTAACAATTCTTAATAGAATCTCAAATCAAAACCTAACGAAATGAGAAGGAATTTGTCAGGAGAGAAAGTTTAAAATATGGTACTGCAAGTTTATATTCCTCATGTGTATTTGTGTTTCACTGAATGTGTTTCTGCTATTGCAGAATGCTTCCAGGCTAACTGATGTTAAATTTAAATTATGTTTTCAATGGGATAAGAAAATCTAATTCTTTTAAGGGAAGCATAGTGAATTTAATATTTAATAGTATAACTGTGTCATTTGAGAAATTTAAATCACATAATCTTTAATGAAAAGTGGGACAGCAGTTACCTCAAAAATTCCTTTATGTCTTCTTTAAAATTTATATTATATTGTTATTGCATTGTCACTATAATAAAACTAAATTCACTTTCCTTTGCTATGATATAGTTGATATTTATATGCATGGAGATGATAAAGTTTAGATACATCAATGCGTAGAGTGTTCATAAATACATTTGTTAAGTGTCTCATGAAGTTAAGCAAACAAGTAAAATATGAATTGGTATTATTTGCTAATTATACAATAAAATTTATAAAAATGAAAATTACATTTGAAATTTTAGCAGGTTGACGGTTTCAATAGCATCTTTTTATCTGTTGTGGTATTTATATAAATAGGTAATAATATTGTGTTTTTCTGCATGGTAACTGACTTGTTGCTTTTACTGCTGCTAAACCATGTTACACTGTAGGGGGAGGCAAATTTAAAATGTGTAAATGGAATTAGAGATCAGAGTCGATGTTTTTTAGCTCTCTAAATTGCAGTTTTAAATTACAAATATGCAGTATCTGTGTGATATAAAAGAAAATAGTGTATTTTATCTGGATGCAAAAAATGTCAATTAATTTGTTCCATGGCTTGCCCGTGTGCTGTCTTGCACCTTTTATTGTAGTTGTTCCTAACAATTCGATCGATTAGCCCCATTATGTGGATTATATCAAAAGAGTATGAACCACCCCAACTAAAATAGTATTTATGGTAACAGTCAGACCTTAATTAGATATACTAATTAAGGAATTGTGATGGGCATTTTAAGAAATTAATGGGCCCTTCCTGCTTGGGTAAATTCTGCCATCCTGCCCCCAGACCATTCCACCCCTGGCTGAAGTGTTATATGTATGTACAATTGTAGAAGATACTCTAGAATTTAGTTTTTCATATTGCAGAAGGTACAGGTTAACAAATGTTTTGTTTAATATGTGCCCTAGTGTTTTAAGTGAAGCTTAGCATTGTCAAATGGAATATATATTTTAATTTATCCCCCTGTAAAGAGGACGACTTTTAAAAGGTTTATTAAAAATGCTTTATTTGACCAGGAGGGTCTTTTATAATAAATACAGGTTTGAAACTCTAGGGGGCCATTCCAATCTGAATAATGAGCTTCTAGACAGCACTTCATGCAAAGCTGTATTACCTATTTTATCTTGAGGCCTATAGAGGTACAAGTAAAATTATGTGATGTTCAGCTACTGTAAAAGATAGGAATATGGGCACTTCATGACTATTCAGATCATTGCAGAAAATTGAATCAGTCCCTAGATATGACATCCAGCTCTTAGACAATCAAAAGACATGAGGGAGAGAGCTATAGAAAAATAAAATATCACCCTAAGAAAATCAGCAAGCATCAATTATTTAGTTGATTATTATCCTGCCAATCATAAGAAAGATTCTTAAAACAACAGTGATGCTGTGCTAAAGTGAACATAGATAAGGACAACCGAGAGTTAAAATTGACCCAAGAGAGATTAAGCTCCGGGTTAGGAAGAGGTAGGGTTTATAAAAATTACTTAGATTTAATTGTTTCATTTCCCCACTGTCCCTCCCTTTAGCTTGGATGGACTTGGTGGCTCATATGTTTTTTCCTGCCCTTTTTTGGTTGTTTTCTATTATTACAGGTTATCATCATTATTTGATGTAAGTGGAGATGGGAAGGCAGCGTAGTGCATTAGTAGTATCACATAGAGATGTGCAGGCTCGGTTTTCCAGAAACCGAGCCTGCCCGAACTGACCTGATCCGAGTACTGAGCCGAGCAGGCTCGATAGTCTCCCGCTCTGTTGGACGCAACAATGATGCAAAACATCATTGTCACATTCTTGGATCTCGCAGGTTTTGGCATTGCTTACACAGAGCAATGCCACGGTGGTGGAGGAAGGAGCGCGGCAATGGTAAGTAAGGGGATTAGAGTAAACAGGTAGGGAATACTGGGGAGCTGGAGACGACGATGGGAATACTGGGGGGAGCTGCAGACATGAGGGGAATACTGGGAGGAGCTGCAGACATGATGGCAATACTGGGGGGAGCTGCAGACATGATGGCAATACTGGGGGAAGCTGCAGATATGATGGCAATACTGGGGGGAGCTGCAGACATGAGGGGAATACTGGGAGGAGCTGCAGACATGATGGCAGATGAGAATACTGGTGGAGCTGGAGACATGATGGGAATACTGGGAAGGCAGGAGACATATGATGGGGGTCTGGAAATATATGATAGGGGATACTGGGGGGTCTGGAGACATGATGGGTGATACTGGAGGGTCTGGAGATATGATGGGTGATACTGGAGGGTCTGGAGACATGATGGGTGATACTGAAGAGCTGGAGACATGTGATGGGGTTACTGATGGTCTGGAGACATATGATGGGGTTATTGGCAGTCTGGAGGCATATAATGGGGGATTCTGGGGGTCTGGAGACATGATGGGTGATACAGGGGGGCTGGAGACATATGATAGGGGATACTAAGGGGCTGGAGACATGTGATGGGGTTACTGGTGGTTTGGCTGTGGTGCTGTGTGACAAGGGTCTGCCACATGGGACTGTGTACTCTGTAGGGGCTGTGTACTCTGTAGGGGCTGTGTACTGCATAGGGGCTGTGTACTGTATAGGGGCACTGTTATACTGTGGTTGTGCTCTGCCCAACCTCAGTGTGTGACCAATTGTCTTCTTTGTGGAAAGATTTGTGCAGCAATACAAAGTGACTTCTGTCTCTTAGCTTAGTCATACAACCAACCTTTTGGCCTAAACTGGATAAAAAACAATATTGTGAGCTGTAAGGTGTTCAAAATAGACTGGAAATGAGTGTAAATTAATTAAAATTAAAACATTAAATTAATAATACTATAAGAACAAAAACACCCGCAAATTCAGCGATTTTAAATGTTTTAATGATTTTTTTTTCTAAATTAGAACCAAAACCAAAACACACAAGGACAGTTTTGGCAAAACCAATCCAAAACCAAAACATGAAAAAAAATCCAAAACCAAAAACAATACACGAAAAATGGCTAGTATCACATGAGGTGCAATGGTGGTGATAAGAGGAATTTTCTCCCCCTAACCCTGAGGCTGGCTTGGTCACAAAAGAAGGTGGTGGTGGCATTGGCTTTCATTTTATGGGTAGATCCTGGTGCAGTGGATTACTGGAAGAATATGTCATCTGTCTGAGGCGGAAGACAGGCGACAATGGAAGTGGATTTAATTGCAGGCCCCCACATTGTTGTCATTGGTTAAGCAAGTTTTAGCCCATTTGGTCTGCACTTCTTCTTCCATCACCATCTTGTAAAGCTGAGTTTCAAACAGAAAAGCTGTTTCATAATTATGTATAATTTTGTTATTTATTATTGTTTTTAATATTGTTAATACATTTAAAGAGTCCTTTATTTATTTATTTATTCTACAAATTAAATTTATTTATTGTGGTAAAGGTGGGGGCGTTTAGTTATGTGGGCTAGAATTAAGACCAAGCCAAATGACTCAACCCTAGGAAGTTTATTGAATTGTTGTTGAAAAAGATAGAACCCATGGTTGTTAACAGAAGGTCTTACACTCTAGACATCAGAGAGGATGAATCTGCAGACACAATTCAACTAATAAATGGCTTGAAAAAAGCTGGAGAATATTTGTAAAAGCAATATTGAGTGATTTGTCAGGAGAATGAGTGTAAGAATCTTCAAATTCGTACTGAGTACTGAGCAGTGACAAAAAAACGTTAAATATCATTCATGAACAAACAGCAATAGGTGTGTCCTCTGAACCTTCTGGCATGCTGCACTGTACAAATCAGAAAACAGTGAGTGTAACGGTGTAGCTCCCAATGGTTGATGATGCTGAGGGCATCTTGGAAAGTATTGAGACTTGCGGCTTTAGGCAACCTGGAAACTAAAGAACTGTAGCTAGTAATAGCTTCTTGGATATTGAAGAGGCTGTTGGGAAAGTTGAAGTGAAAAAGACTTTAGATAGTATCAATATCATGGGACAAGATAAGATGTTAGCAAATATTAAGCAAGTAAGGGACACTGTTCTGGTTAAGAGAGTTTAAAGTTTGTTGGTGAAGTAGCTTTTGTCAGTCGCCCTAGTCTCTTTCAGTAGCTGCAGTGCCATGTAGAAAAGTGTTGACTGGTTTTATTCCTGGGTAGTTACTTGCGGACCCACCTGGTTTTAATTTTCTAAAACTGCCTACATACAGTATCTGGATAAATGTATCCCTGTTTTGTTGCCGTGTGATGGATAAAAGTATTGTTCTGATGGAACAGATGAAAAATGTGATGTAGCATGTCATACAAATGCCTGGCAAGGTAACAGCGAAAATATGTCATACAAAGCTGGATACGTTAGGCTGTTAGAGACTGTTTTTGCAGTACCAGTTACCCACTATGAAATCATGTATATATTTTCAGTGGTTTTGTTGTTTTTGTTTACATATTTTTGTAGTGACTTTAAGGTGCATTTTGTATATATGCCATTTAGCCCCCAAGATATCAAGATATTTTTTATAAATTATGTCATTTGCCGTTTGTTATTGTTCCTCCTTATAACCTTGACCAGTTGCCCTGAGTACCACCTGACATTGGTCCAAGTACAACCAGTGGTCACAAACAAAACAAGGGGGTTTTGAAAAGGGTTTCAATTGTGGTCACGCTGTATCACTGCAGCCAGACTGTCAGACCAAAGAGGATCCTACATCCTTTAAAAAAGTGGGTATAAAAGGGAAAAATCAGTCTGGCAATTAGGCGCTGTGGAATAATTATATATATTACTATATAAAAAATGAAATGTAAAACAGGTGTGCAGCAAATTAAAAAGACAACCACTAGTCCTTGAGAAGAGTCTTACGGTGTGGAGGACCTTTAAATGGTGTTATTCGATGTTCTGAGTCTCTCTATAAATAGCATAGTAAAAAGTGAGAGAGAGAGAAACAATAAAGTATTAGCAAATTTGTTAGAATAAAAAATATATATGACCTGGCTAAAAAAATGACAGTTTCTCTCTCTCACTTTTTACTATGCTATTTATGGAGAGACTCAGAACATCGAATAACACCATTTAAAGGTCCTCCACACCGTAAGACTCTTCTCAAGGACTAGTGATTATCTTTTTAATTTGCTGCACACCTGTTTTACATTTCATTTTTTATATAGTAATATATTTAATTATTCCACAGCGCCTAATTGCCAGACTGATTTTTCCCTTTTAAAACAAGGGGGTGCTCCATATCGTTTTTATTAAAAAAGCAAGTTAAAACAAGTAGTCAGAATGCATACCATAGAAGACTCTCACACCTGAGAGTCAAGAATCAACAGCATGTAATAGGTCACAAGCCAATTGGTTAACAACAGGCAAACCTCGTTTGTTCACAGAGTTCCTGTGCTGCACACTTCTATATTCAGTATCGCAGTCCCGCCTCTACACGCATGCTACATGACTTCGACAGGAGTATCCTGTTACCAGGGCACTCCGTACATAAATAACATGCCACATGTTTGGTTGAGCCTATCGGAGGATACATTACTCCCAATGGTCACTGCTTAAGCATCAGTGGTAACTATTGGATAGCCAAGCCTCCTCTCACAACTTTATTAAAAACGGACTTTAAAACAATGATTGTTCTTTTTTCTAAAGTAATGTTAAACCTTAAAACACCTACCAATTAACTTTATCAGCTTTATTTCTACAGACTTTTAAATCTCTTTAATCTTTTTTGCCTATTCTCTATTAGTACTAGCTTAAAGGAGAATGCACATAGATTTCTATAAAAGGAAATGTTTACATAAACTGCTACTTTAGAGATGTATTTTATAACAGGTGGTTAAAGATGTTTCAATATAAATCATTCTACAAAATTAGATTCATAGTATGGTCAACAGACCTAGAATGAAGACATTATATTCCAAATAGTTTTTTAAGCTATGGTTCTTATCAGGTACTTTTGAACTTTTTATCTTTACCTGTAGATATAATATTGTACAGTTATAGATTGTTTTTACATTTTTAAAATCTTTACAATTTTTACATTTCCAAGGAAACCATGTAAAACATCTAGAACATGAGTCCTTAAATATATGTGTTAAGAGTTACTCTACTTGTTACCGGACACTAGAGGGCATCTTTTTATAAAAATTATGACATCATAAACACTTGGCCTGGATCACTATCACTCCCCAGATTTATGCGGTGTCCATAAATAGAGCCCTATATATTATACAGTTATAGATTGTCTTTACATTTTTAACATTTTTACAATTTTTACATTTCCAAGGAAACCATTTAAAACATCTAGAACATGAGTCCTCAAATATATGTGTTAAGAGTTACTCTACTTGTTACCGGACACTAGAGGGCACCCTTTTATGAAAATTATGACATCATAAACACTAGAGCGCTCACTAGAGCCCACTAATGTAAATTACGTCATATTTTCTATAAAAGGGTGCCCTCTAGTGACCGAACGGTCATTAGGAGCGGCGCTCAAGAAGAGGACTGAGCCTGTCGTCGGGGCAAGTGCCAGAAGAGCAGAAGGCGGGACTGGAACATCTTCTGCAAGCAAGCGGACAAGATTCTTTAATCAACCAGAGAAGAATTACTTCAAAGAAAGGAAAAACTACAAGCAACTCATCCCAAGAATGATGACAGCTAAACGGTGAATCAGAAAGATTTTTTTATTACTTTATGCAACACACTTTAGTTTATGAGTGATTTAATACAAAACAGTGTGGCCACCTGCCGTAATTTTACAGAATAGGGGGCAATATTATGGATTTCAAATGTTTATTTTATGCACACATGTATGTAAATGTCTTTCTTTTTTTTTTACACAGTTTATTTTTTTTTCTGCATCGTATACAGCGCAGCATGCTTAGAAGGCTTAACATGCTGTTGCTGATATTACTACAAGGCTCGCCAATGCTGAGCCTTGTAGTTCTATCAGCGCAGCCATGCTAAGCATTTCAAACATGCTGCGCTTGCCTTTGGGACATAGAAAAACACATGTCAAATATATTGACATGTGTTTTTCTGGTACAGTGTTGGGCGCTTTCAGTGAAAGTGCCCCACACAAAAGATGCCTTACAACCATGCTGTGCTTGTTTTTTTTTTTTTTTTTAATAGACACAAAGGGACTGGGATTTTTCAATACCCCTTGAAAAATCGCTGCAAATTGACGGCGCTTAAAAATCGCTTTTAAAATTCGTCGGTTAGTGAATACCGCGATTTTAACAAAAAAAATCGTGGGGAAATCGTGGTGAGACTGATCGATTTGAAATCGCTTGCAAAAAGCGACTTCAGTAAATATACCCCATAGAGTCAGGCACAGCTCCATGGCAATGTAAAAAATGTCTTGGCAGACTATGGTTCGTTATCTTATTTAGGATATTTCTGTAATGGTCGAGAGCACAAATTTTGAAGACTCTTTTAGTTTGGCCAACATAGCTCAAACTACATCCACATGTTATCAGATAGACCACATGGGTTGAATTACAATTGAGATATGTATCAATGTAACATTTTTTTGGTTGATCCTTACTATTGAAAGTGGTATGCCCTTGGTAAGCAAATTTGCACATTTTACATGCACCACATGGGTAATAGCCTTTAGGTCTTAGACCTCCTGTGTTTTTCAAAGATTTAAGAGAAGGTAAGAAGCTAGGGGAGAGTCAAGATTTAAGGTTCTTAGCTTTTCTATATCTAATTTCTGGTTTTGTGGGTAAAATTGGGGCCAGAACTGTGTCTAATTTAAGAACTGGACAATGTTTATTAACCAGCCTTTAAATGTTTAACCCCTAAACTTGAATAATTGGTAACAAATTTACATTACAGTTATCATGCTCTTTATTTTTTTTTTATATACCAACAAGGGTTCACGTTCTAGCCTTTCACAACAGTCTCTCACCAGTTGTGGAGGATATCTTCTCTCTAAAAACTTGGAATTAAGTTCTTGTGAGAGTGTGTCAAATTTTTTAATACTAGAGCAATTTCTGCAGAGGCAGATGTACTGCGAGTACAGGATATTCTGTTTCCATTGGGGTAAATGGCAACTTTTGGTATTGAAGATAGCTGTTGGAGTCAACAGATTTAAGGTAAGTAGATGTACTAATACCATTATTACCCTCAAACTTTGCTAACAAAAGATCTAAAAACTTTTCCCCCGGTAATTTCCAACCCATACTCATTTTGATTTAAATCCTCCACAAAATCCCAAAATTGTTGTTCTTGGCCTGTCCAAATTAACAAAATGTCGTTGATATACCTTTTAAAGTATACCTTTTAAAGTATATGATAGGTAGATTCTGGAGATGACCATAGATGTACTTCCACTCTCAGCTTCCCATATAGAGGTTTGCGAAGCTGAGAGCAAAAATTGTCCCCATGGCCGTCCCTCTTACCTGCAAGTAATATTTTTCTTCAAAAATGAAGTAATTATGTGATAATACAAATTTTGTACATCAGAATAAATTACATTTTATCTTTGGACAGGTTTGGGTCTGTTAAAAGTGTATTCTCTAGAACCCTTAACCCTTGATCGTGTGAGATAGATGTATATAATGCAGTGACATCAATTTAGCACAAGTTGAATCTTTCTTCTCATCTAATTTCTTTTACTGATTGAGTCTTTGATATCCCATGGTTCAATCATATAGGTTAATCAAGTACAATCATATTGTAATTCCCCTGAAAGTGTGCTTTTTTTAAAATATAAAATGCCTATACCTTATTTGCATCAAATCTGGACTGCTGTTCTGTTATTTTGCTGCTTATCAAAGAAAAAGTTATATACCATGGTCCTGCAACAATTTGTCTGACTGTCTATCTCTATATATCCATCTAAAATATAAGATACCCCACTTCCATTTTTGTCCTAATTTTTAAATGTCTCTGTGCAGAGCAAGAACATAAACAGCTAAAACTTTACGCTAAAATCACCTACCTACTAGCTAACAAATTCATAAACACAGTTTTACCCAATTATAATTGAATGTTTTAACATAACTCTTTTCATTATCATCCATATATGTTTCTCTGAAATAAGAATGGTTCCTTTTATATACTTGAGACAGCCACCGGCGCACGCCAGCAGCAGCCACGTGGACCTCATCTGTTGCTGCACACCACTCCTGGCCTGCGCCTCAAAATCATGCTGGTAAGATTATTCTGATCCCCTTTATCAGTCATCAGGGTGAGTCAGAGCTCCTTCGGGAGCGAAGCGCTCCCATAAGGCGTTTTTTTATTTTTCTTTATTGTTTTCGGATCTAGGGTGATTACTGCAATAGCTTTCCATCTAATACCAGCGGTACTACAAGTAAGCTATGACTCAATTTTGTATTTGTACTTTCTTCAATCAATGTTTTCTGCTTGTGGTGTGCAGCAACAGATTAATGTTTCCGTGAATTTGTTTTTAATTAATTTTTCGTCAATTATGACTTCAATTTGATAACTCTATATGTCACTATTTTTTCACATGGCTCTTGATTTCATATTTTATTAACATCAATAAACGCTAAGTTTGATCTTGTGTGCACATTTAAAAGTGGCACCTTTTTTCTCCGTTTTGAGGCCTCTCTGACCTCAATACAACCAGCTATTCCATGTATCTTTTGCCATTTTGTTGCACCCTCAGTAGCTTAATAATGACATTTTATCACATACTATTTGTAATTAAAAAATAAATTCAAATTTGCTACTTTTACTCTGTGCGGATTAAAAACTGTTCTTCTGTTCCTTTTATATACTGTTGGACGCTTTTTTAAGCTTTTAAGAATACCAAGAAATAAAGGTTTAATGCATATATATCATTTTGGTGTCAAGTGACATTTCATGTTGAGGATACGGTTAAAAAAACAACAAAAAAACAGTAACTTATTGTAGTTAACTTTTCATAAAACCAGGTAGGAAAACTCTTATTACTTTAACATTTCATATATTATTCTTATATAAAGGGAAATAAGATAAATTATGAAATTTTGAAGGCCAGATTAATCTGCCTGGACCTCTGAGGCCAACAATGTTAGGAGATACAAGGACATCCTTTTTATATAGAAGTAATGAACACTTCCCTCAAGAGATAACAGCAGCAAAACAATGAAATTTTTTTTATTGAATTCTAATTGGATGGATCATAAATTTGTATAAGAAAACCGTTTACTGACTTGGCTTAAATACAAATAGTGAATGTCAGTAAAAACACAGTTTTCTAACATATGAAGCTGGGATTGGCTGGGAAATCCCGGAGCACCGAATATCGTAAAAAAAAAATCTAACCCCAACCCTTTCCCTAATACTTACCCTAACCCTAACCCTTCCCTTCTATAACCCTAACCCTCCCTTGCACACAGCCTAACCTTAAGTCTCCCTTCCCCACAGCCTGACCCTAAACCCCCTTCCCCACAGCATGATCTAAACCCTAACTGAAACTAAAGAATGTACAAGATGTAAATTAAAGATGATAAAAGACAAGGCATAAATAAGTAGAGATGGAATTAGTGGCATAACAAGCAAATGGATGGGCCATGCACAACTATATTTATCTGATTCTGCCCTTACTGATGTCAAAGTGTCACAGAGAATTGTTGCATAGCCCAATGTTTCCTAGTGTGTAGCAGCAGGCTGTGGACTGCAAGCCTTGTTGTGATGCCCACGATGCTCAGACAGTTGTTCTGTCCTAGATGGAAGATAGATAGGTATGTAGGAAATAGAAAATGGCAAACATGTTGAAAAGGAATGTATAGAAAGTAAGACAGAATATAAGGAGAATAGAGGGAAGGAGTTGCTATGGGCTCTCCTGAGATGAAAGTTCTGGAAGATGATGCAACATCAAGCAGGGACAGTCTGGATATTAAGGTGGTTCCCGCTTCTTTGCTGTGCCTCCCTTGGCCAACATATTGCAGACAGTAGGGGCCAGATTTACTAAGGGATGAGTTATCTTGACAGTAAAAATCGATGGACATTGCTGTAGTTTGCCAGCAAGTTAGATTTTAAACTTGTTGTATTTACTAAGGGTCGAGTTTCCCCTGTGATTTTTGAAACTACAGCGATGTCACTCGATTAATCTACGGCCAGTTTGTGTTAAAATCGTCGTAGTTTGTGTTAAAATCGTCGTAGATTGTGCCCCTTATGAAATAAAAAAAATATACACTACAGGGCTGCGGCATATAGTACTAGAAGGAATAGCATGCCCATGTATTGCAGGGCATGGTGTGCCTTTTAGTACCAGACGTGGCAACATGTCAAGGTTAATGGCATGCCGTCGCATAAATCATGTTACTAGTCATAAATAAATGCCTCATCATGTCACCCATCATAAATAAATTCCTAATCTGGTCCACCATCCTAAATATAATCATCTGATCTCCCGTCATAAATATAATCATCATCTGGTCTCCTTCATATATATAATGATCATCTGATCTCCCGTCATAAATATAATCATCATCTGGTCTCCCATCATAATTATAAGCATCATCTGGTCCACTGTCATAAATATAATTATCATCTGGTCCACTCTCATAAATATAATCATCATCTGGTCCACCGTCATAAATATAATCAACATCTGGTCCACCGTCATAAATATAATAATTATCTGGTCCCCTGAGTATTTTAATAATTAATAATGTCCTCCAGTTCCTTATATAAAGTAATGCTGCCCACCGTTACCTTAAAGTGACATTTTTATGTTTCAAAAATATTTAAAATGTTGTTTATTATTCACGGTTATGTGTCTTCCATCTTCACAGGCAACGTTGAGACTCCAGACCGGCTTCTTCTCCAGTCTGTTGCAGGTGCTAATGACTAATGACTCCTGTCACTAATGGGCACCTATTTATATCCTCTAACGGGACTCCACAATAAGCTGTCATTATCACAGTACTTTTTCTCTACACTTTATATCTTTTTTCTGTTCCCAGCTCTTCCTGGTTTTTACTCCTTGCTGTAGGCATTAGTGCATATGTGTGGCTCATTCTCCTTCTGCAGCTTATTAATTAACTGCTCTATTTAAGCCTGTCTATAACATACCCACACTGTCAGAGCAACAGGTAAACTAACCTGCTGATTTTGTATCCTCAAGTCCTCTCGTGTGTTCTAGTTTCCTGCTTCAGGTCCTGTCTCCAGTCCTTGGTTCCTGCTATCTGGTCCTCGGTTCTAGTTGTCTGGTCCCCGGTTCCTGTGTTTCATTGTGTTTGGTTCCTGCCTGTGTCTCCCGTGTCTTTAGCTTACATCCAGTAGCCACTCCGGCATTACCTTCGGCTACCCTTGGATCCTGTCCATCATCTTGGCATCTGTACGCTTTTCTGGATGGCCACAACCTGCCACACTTGCCTGTAGCCAAGACCAACCTCACCATCAGGGGCTTTGGTGAACAGCAGGCTTTCAGTTAGACTCCGTGCCTCTGGTCTGATGTGGTCCATTTACAGACCGGCGCTGAGTCAGGTGCATGACACAGGCAGAATAACAGGAATTCGAGATAACCAAACTTTAGGCCATTATTACCCACCTCCACTTGCCCAGTCATTTTATTTCAAGCAGCAGGGGGCTTACTCCCCAGGACTCATACACAAGTGTGATACCTGACATCGGGTCAACCAACATCATTCAACTCATGTAAATCTCTTACTCCCCCTTTCCCCTAAAAAGGCAGAGACAATGGGCTGACAATTCGCTGGGACATTCCTAGTGGTTCACAGTATTTTTTCCTGTTTAGTTACACATATGACTTCATCAAACATTTTTGTATTTTTGCAGGTGTCAATCAGGGAAAAGATTCATATTTTTCTCATTTTAATTGACATGATCTTGGTCAAGGAAACAGCAAAACAAGATTTACTGGAGTGCAAAGGCCCTAGCAGAGAAGAAGGTCGTAAGTATTTTCAAAATAGCTTGAAGGTATTTCTGGTATTTTGTATAGATGACTTGTCCTCAGCTTAGGCTTTGAATAAATGGTTCAAATAATTTGCTGCTAATAGAGATTTTCCCCATTGTACTCAACCCAACATTGTATAAATAACTATAACTCCTATTCACTTCTGTTTCTAAGGTTGCTGCAGCAGATTGGTTTGTCTGTAAAATGCTGCAATGTTGGGTTTTAGTGTAACCACCTTGGATGGTAGAAGACCTGTAGACATCTCCGACACAGGTTTGATGTAGTCAATAAAACAGGTTTGCCAACTTTTAAACCTTCCCTCCGAGAGATGCCTGCAAGGGGATGGGACTTAATTACACAATTTATGCAAATCACATCTTAGGCTCTGCCCCTGACCAGAAATGCCCCTTCTCTTAGTATTACTAGGGATGGGGACGGGGCTTGATTATGTAAATTGCATCATCAAGCCCTGTCCTGCTACTAGTAACAATGGGGCTGATTCAGAGATGCGATTGCGAAAAGATCGCAAAAATACGCTCCTTAGGTAAGATCTTACCATGTTCCAGTCCACTGCATAAATAGGCACTCCCCTTGCAAACAGCGGTGGATCTTAAACTTAAACCACCATTGACTAGCCCTAACTCTGCGCTGTCATTTGGGATCTTAAGTGACGTGGGAGCGTTCATTTAAGATCCTAAGTGTCAGCCCGCGCCCACTTTCCCTCATTTCCCTGCCTCCCCCCGCCCATTTCCATGCAAATCCTTAAGATCTTAAAGATTCGCAGCACTTAAGATCTTAAGTGCTTGCGTGCGATTCAAACTTACGCTCTTAGCGAATTTACGCTCCTAACCGCTACGTAGACGGCGTTGCACTATTACTACGCATGCGCAGTAATGCGAATTTTCTAAGATCTTAAATATACGCACCTAAGTGCCGTGGAAATCGTATCTCTGAATCAGGCCCAATAAGAATAGTAATGTTACTAGGCAGGGGGGCAGGCTTGAGGCTGTTGTTGAATGAAACCACAGCCTCAAATACATGAGAGTCTTTTGCCTGAGGACACTGACGAGGTCAGAAACTTGTTCTAATTTTGTTGTATTTGAGTAAGCCTTACTGACATACGAAAAAATTAGAACAAACCTCGTCAGTGTCATCAGGGTGGAGATTCAGTGGAGAAGACTCTCAGGTGAGCTTAGCTTTATATTACTGGTACATCCCACAGTTGTTTACATTTTTACAATTTTTTTCAAACTGCAAAACACTTTTTAAATCATATTTATTATTAAGAAAAAAGCTTCTCTCTCTCTTTTTTTATAAATATTAAAACAAAATTTAAAAAACTGTTTCTATCAATTTATGTGGAGATTATAAGATTATTTTTGATACTATGTTACATTACTTAAGATAATGATGGGTCTAGGATAAGGTCACCTGAATCGAGCACAGTGACCCAATGTTGCTTTACACAGTTTGAGTAAAACATTTTAATTCTCAGTGCCTGAACGTCTGTCTTTTTTTTTCTTGCAACATTCTTGAAATCACTTACTGTAAATCTTAGCGAGTGCCTCCTCCTGTAGGTAATAATAAGGTACAGTATTCTAGTTATAATTACACAGTAGATAGATTCATAGCCATCACTGGAGCTTTAACTTGAGTCATAGCATATCCCATAAGCTGTTATTACTGTCTGGAAAGGATCAGCCAATTGATTATAGGTTGCACTATGTGTTTTCTACTTTAACAACACATTTCTGAATGAAGATATGAACTTGAAGTTGTAATCCATACTGGGAAAATGTAGATGCTTGTTTTGATGAGTCTATTTGTAGCCAAAATTCAGATCAGGTGTGAATTACATGCCGCCACTCTAATAGTGGTGTTATGCAAGTTTTCACCTTTGTTTGCTGCCCTGTCCCAGTGCCTCTGTGGGCATCATTTCCTGCAGGCCATTGTACTATGCATCGTCTGCACATGTCTGTTACCAGCAGCTGCTGCTTAGAGTGAACACGGCCTTTTCCCTCTGTCTTTTATGGCCTTCTGGCCGCTGTGATTACAGACAGGACTCCAGCCAATCATTTCCCCTGTTTTGGACTGCTGGCCAATCAATAGATATCAGTCTCCTTATAAGCTTCAGCTGTGCTATTCCTTACTGTTGATTATGGGGTCTATTTACTTACCTGCCTCGTTCCCTGTGAACGAAGCTGCATCAGACTCGCTTATCATCGAAGCGAGCCTGGCAACTTCGTTCACAATATTTACAAATACTCACCCCTCCTGCGAGGTCCCGCGATGATCTGCCAGGTCCTTGCACTACTTTTCATTAATTTGATGCATGAATGAAGTACTGCACATGCACAGTAACTCTCATTCGGGACTTAGAAAATTTCAACTTCCGATATGCACATGCGCAGTGTTAAACAGCAAACGGCATAGCGTCCAGGCACGCATACAGCAGACAAACCAATGAAAATTTCAACTTCCGATATGCACATGCGCAGTGTTTCTCTTTTGGCACTTTGAAATTTTCAAGTCCTGACATGAGAAGCACAAACACTGCGCATGTGTAGTGTATTCATGCCGGGACCGGACAGCTGCAGCCCGACGGGTCATCCGGACAGGTGAGTTTAAATATTTATTTTTTCTCTTTTTTTTTCTTTTGATTTTTTTTGTACTTATTAAGAAAATGTATATTCCTATGTACTCCAGCGGTCTCCCCACACATACCCCCCTATTCCTCCCCCCCTAATAACAGCTATTAGGGGGAGGAGAAGAGGGGTATATGGGGGACATCGCCGGAATACTTACCCCTATTGCCAGTCTAAGCTGACGTTAGTCTGATGCCGGGAGCGGAGTGTAAAACTCAGCTCCAGCATTTTAATGCGATAGGGCAAGTTTTGAAGTGAAAGCTGGCCCTATCGCATTAATATTATCTTTGTAAATAGACTCCTATAGCTCTGGTTCTCTAGTCTGTATCCAGTTCTGCTATTGTTCTTTGCCTTGTGCATTATTCTTGTGATCTTTGAGTGCCTCTGCTCCAGTTAACCCTTGCCTCTCTCCAAGAGATTTCCAGCCTTATTACCCAGTTTTTCCTTTTGTCCCTACCTAGCCTGTTCCTCTGGTTGTAATTGTGTGGCACCCCTGTGGTGTCTCCTCTGTTTCTCCTGTCTGTCTCTCTGTGTTGTTTGTCAGAGCTAGTCCCTTCTAGCTCTCTTTTCTTGTTCCCGCTTTCAGTTTTCTTCTGATTCCTTTTGCCATTGCTTCTTCTCCCTGGTGCCGTCTAGGTGACCTTCATCCCAGGTAATCCCCACGATCAGGGGCTCTAGTGAAAACTAGGCCTTACTTAGACTCCGCGTCCTGGTTGAGGCACCTGTTCTTCATAACAGTGTGTTAATATATTAATGAAATGAAAGGTAGAAGACAATCCAACTGAGGTGTAAAATGAAGGCATATCGCGTTTGGTAAAACACAACCCATATAATGGGAGGTGTACCTGCGATCCAGATGAGTAAACAACTGCAGCTCTGGATCTGTAATAAAGTACAGCATGTTGAGAATGGAATATAGCAGCCAGGCACAATGCATGTATGATCCTAGATACATTTCTTTTCCCAGAGAGCCAAATGCAGGATAACTCACTGTTATATACATCCATAAAGATGGTTTTGCTTTGTACAATGCAAATGTACTAATAATATAGGACCAGATCCAGAGCTCTGATCCTAGTAAACGGAAAGGGACCATTGTAGTAAGTAAGGATCTGGTCCATAGTCATGAATACAATTAGTATTAAATTAAATGAGAGAAATATTTATTATTATTTATAGAAACGACACAGCACAAACGTAAGCAGTATTATTCATAGAAGCTTCCTGGCTCAGACAGGCCCTGTGGTTGATGCAAATTATATAAATGAATTATTATATATTGTCTACACCCACCCCTTCCATGCCAGGTTATACCCCACTGAATGAGGCAGTCGCAGCACTAAGTTCCATTTGGTGTAACTACTGTTGCTGTAGGGGCACGGGGCAACCGCCCATCTACAGTCATGGTAATATAAGCATTCTATTAGCTTAAGACATCGTTCAGCACTCCATGTATGATTGCTGAGAGCTGTTTACAAACACATTGCCAGCAGCTGAGTGATGCTAGTAATGTATTTACAAACAGTGCTCAGCACTATCACACAAAGCACTGTCATCTGCAGTTTGCACATGTGGGGGAGCTAAAAATCACTAGGTCTCATAGCAAATTGAGGAGGGGGACAAAGGATAACATGCTGTCATGCCCATGGGTCTCTAAAGCACATGCACCAAAATTCGCAATGGAGAGCAGATAAAGGATTGATTGCAGGGACTGTCACCTTGAGGCCCTTTACCACCTGGGTTGACCAGCTGGTCCCCATAGCAAGGAGGTGGGGCGTAAGTTGGGATGGAGTGGGCTCATGGCAGACCGTTGAGCTCTATGTATGTGCAGACAGGCTGTTGCAGGCTGGCAGTTGAATACTATGCTCAGCACTCTGTGTATGAAGCAGCACTGCCATTCTCTAAAAGAGGTCTGTTAGCGAGTGCAGCCCTACTACCCATGGTAGTTACACCACTGTACTGCATATGGCCTCTTGAAATTAATTTATTTTGGAGCCGGTTGTTGACCAAACCAATGGAAATACCCCATGCTCAGTATTAAAATAAAAGAATAGTATATTTCTATTTTTTGTTTTATTTCCGTTTTATGGGAACTATATTCATTTAAGTGTGAGATCTAACTACAGAGATTTAAGTTGCATTAGTGAAGTAATTGAATAGCCATAATAAATGCAGCACGTCTAATGCATAGTGATCAGGCAGTCATTGAATCAATGAAAGCTGCTTACACTGCACTATGTGTTATGCTATGGCATTTATTCAGTAGTAAATAACATGAATGTAAAAATGCTTTGCCCCTGTTTGTTTAGCAGTAATGTCTTACGCTCTATGGTACCTTAACAGTTGGCTTGATAAAAGTTTGTCTAAAATCCAGTAACACTATATTAACCTTGCAATAAGGATAAGGAATTGATTTTGACATCTGAGCTCTAATGCAACCTGAATGGTAAACCCTTATGGGGGTCCTTCTTATTGCTCATGTGTTTCTCCATTGTTTGACCTTGTTTGTCATATCAAAAATGATTTTTTTTCATAATCTAATGCTAGTATTGTCAGTTCATGACCATCTATGGTGACATTATAAAGTGTTATTGTATTCAAGTCAGTATATGTAATCTTATGAGTTATTAGATTATATTTCCAGACATATTTCTAACATGACTGGTACTAAATAGAGTTATCTTTGGTGTTTTTTTTTAGATCAATTAACAATTATCGCTGTGTCACTAACATGGACTTCTCACCTTCATATGATATATTATATTTCAGTATAGTGTTGTTTTTACTGGTCTGGGTTAATGAAAGGTTATCTATATTTTTGAACATTATTAAAAAAATAAACTAGAAACATTGCAGCAGATCCATTGGGCCTGACCCAGAGCTACAGCTATGCGGCGTTTGTATGTACGCATAGCCTTAACTTCTATGCACTCCCCTGACACTCCTCCTTCCTGCCGTACTTACATTCCTTGCGGCGGCTGGAGCCTACCCTAACTTTTCTCAGCGTAAGTATGGCAGGACGTTACTACGACCTGGACGTAACTTGTAAACCCATCCCTTCCTGCCTGATTACCATACCTCCCCTCGCCTACATTCCCAAACTCTAGCGTATTTACAGTGATCGTAAGCTTGGCACGCCCCTACCACCGTAAATACACTAGAGTTAGGGACACACCACTCACAATAACGAAAATAGCTTCATACGCATGAAAACATCTGCCGGGCGCATGCACAGATTGGCAAAAATGCTGATCTTATGCTTACGCCCGCCATAACAACGCCAGCGGGCGTTGTTCTGGATCAGCCCCATTATTCCTAAAACATGTTTCATTGGGAGGTTCTTCTTTCAATATCGTAAAATTGCTTCTGTTACTGCAAGGTAACTGCAAAACTAATGGGTAACAAATACTTTATTTCCTTGTATGGAAACATAATAATGAGATTTAGAAATATTTAAATGTAGGCTGTGGACTGGAGTAACCAGGAATATATCAATTGTAAGAAATAAAAGCAATTACAGATCTAAAAAATCATAAAATGACAGGCAGTAAATAGTGCAATAATATAGATTGCAGAAATTATTTTCCTTTTAGTGATAACACTTACTCACTGACATTCCATTAGAGATAAACATTGCTTGTTCAATTACTTTCATTGAGAAGTATTCTTTTCTGGCCTTCACTTAGAGATAAATATCACTTGCTCTGATCCATTTAGTGATTATTTAGAAGTCAGAAGGTGAGGTTGAGCGATATTTACTTCCATACAGGTTGAAAAATAGATTGTGTGAGTCTTGGATGAAAATAGGGAATCCTACTTTATATACACTCTAGTCAAAAAGTAAAGAAATTCCAGTGATAATCCACTATTTATTAAAACAGATAAAACAGATGGATCATCTTATTAAATTTAGTAATAAAGGTTATTGTAAGCAAATAACATTTTATATATAAAAAGCAAAAATGATTAAGGATAAAGGACAAATAGCATAATTTCTGACCTATGTTTCTGCCATTTTGGATGATATATAAATCTCTTATACTCTTCAGGTTATCATGGAGTTCTAAAAATCTAAATGAATTCATTTAAATTTTAATAACATAAAAAAATCTAGATAGATAAATAAAAGGATAAGAATACATACACACAATTCAACTTATGTAAAACTTGTCTCCATAATACAAGATTTAGAATATCAGTCATAATTAGAAACAGGGTACAAACTCCTAAAATATCAAATAAGATTCCGCTGGATCTGATTTTCCAGTCTCGAATCTATGGATATAACAGTATGAATCTGGAGCACTTTAAAGGCTGTTGTATGACTGGAGGACAAAATCTCCAGTCAATAAATAGTGTACATATAGACTTTTTCCCCACAAATTACGTAGTATTTACGCACGTAAGTACTTTAGGCACTGACTTGTTAATCACACTTAGGGACATACGTACAGAGGGGCGTGGTTGTTTTCCGTACGTTCGAAGTTATGTGAAAGTGGGCGGGGGGAGGCATTTCAATTGGCTTTTGAGGGCACGGTTAGTAATATACGACTGTATCCATACCTACGATGGTATGCTGAGCAGTTTACCGCTCAGCCTACCATTGCTTCCCTCCCCCGACACTCCCCCTTGCCCCAGCGTATAAACAGTCGCTTACGCTGGCTGAAGGTTACCCTAACTTCAGCCGCCGTAAGCGACTGTTAATACGCTGGGACGGCGACATTGACACGTTAACGCCGGCCTCCCAGCCTCCCTCCCCCCGCCTACCTGCCATAACTTCCGCGTAGTAATTCTGGGGGACGCCTCCTCCAGCGTTACTACGCTGTAACTTGGGCGTTTATGTAGATGTTGCCCAGCACATGCGCAGATTGTCTTTTTAGACGTTCTTACACGTACGCCCAGCGTATTACTGCCGGGAGATGGGGGTCTGGATCAGGCCCATAGAGTTAAGGGTGCCCTATGGAAGCATAAGTCACAGGAAACCCGTTTTTATACCAATTTGAAAGATTACCCTTGACTGGAGAGACACAAGATAAGTTTGACAACATCAGTAACACTGTTCCCTGTAGCACCATCTAAAACTTGTGCACTAGAATTAGAGATGGCCTGGTTGTATAATCAGATGCACTCCAGAGTAATAGCGGGTGTCCCTGTTGGTTAATTGTCTTATGTGTTGGGTTATGTGTCTGTCAGTCGGCCAAAGGTTTTTTAATCAAGCAATAAGTCCCATAAAAAACTCTTTGTTTCTCTTTATCTGTGCTCAAATTATCCCCTAGTATGGGTCTTAATACCACTCATTGGAAGTCATTATAGGTTGGAACATAGAGCCTTATTATGAAACATAATTTGTGCACCATTAAGGAGAAATAAAAAGTTATTATGGGTTATATAAACTATATGCACTTTATAAAGCCTTTTTTGTCTTTCTAGTTGATTGGGCTCATACTATGCCCATATATTACAGATAGACTACTATAAGCGCTACGTAATCTGTGGGCGCTATATAAAAACTTGTTAATAAATAAAATAAATAAATAATAAAAGGAAAGAAATCAAAATAAGTCTAAGGTGTGAGCTGCAGGCAAACCTGCACTCAAATAAGAAATCTAAAAGTATGAAAAAATGTAACCAACACAAACTTATCAGGAGAGATCTCTGATCAATTGTAGCTAAGCAACTAGATTCAGCTGTGCCTGAATTAAACTAATATGTCAAACCAATTAAGAGAGGAACAAAAGCGCAAATCCTAAAACAAAATAAAAAAAATATGAGATCTAAAGTAAATCCTTGTAACTATAGACATAAGTTCCAAAAATGTGGATGAAGGAGGTAAAGCTGGAATGCTGAAATTTAATGCTGAAAATTAAAGGATACCAGTAATATCAATAAATAGGATTTACAAGACAAGTTAAAAACAACATCCTAGACAGAAAATATCCACCTCTGCTAGGACCTGGTACATGATTGATTAATTGATTTATATACATATATGGATGATATATATATGGATGGATTTGAGTCATGATCAGGTTTAAGGGGGCCCATTTCATGGTCAGGTTTAAGAGGCCCATTTAAATACTGGTCAGGTTGAAGGGGGGTTTGGATCCTGGTCAGACAAACTGTTGGTATACGCTGGGCAGAAATTTTTTTCCCTGGGAGACTATTCTGAGCCTCCACTGGATGGATTTGGTAGTTAGTAGTAAACAGAGATGTGTATGACACTATCCACCTGTTATAAATCTCAGTTTCTAAGAGGAAAACTTCACAGATTGGTGTCAGTTGGTCTGGGATGTCTAATGGAGTGGTTGGTGTCCAGGTCGGACTTTACAAAGGGGTTTTAATGAGTATAGTGTAACTGTTAACATTTTAAAAATAATTAGCAGCTTAGCAGCATTGGGATGAACCCAACACAAGGTGGTCCAGTTGGATACTGCCCAAGTTTTAGGAGGGATGGGGTCCTGGTCGGACCTCCTGTCAGTGTACACTGGGCAGAATGTTTACTCAGGGAGCCTGTTTTGGGTCTTCCACTGTATGGATCTAGATGACATCACATCCTGATTTAGGAGGGACTATCTCAATTAGCGGACCACAAAGGGGTGGGCTTATGGAAAAGAGGGTGTGGTTTGAACAAATAAGGTCAGTTTTGAGTGGAGTTTAGCCGGGAAGAGGGCAGAGTTTATGGGGATTAGGGCTACTGGTGACACTTCAATAACAAAAAATACACTGGGCAGCCACCTCATGTGTGTGTTGGAAGAGCTGCTAAGCTTCTAATTATAACTTAATAACTTGAGGATTTCAACCTGGGCAACGCTGGGTATTTCTTCATCATCATCATAATGTATATGTAACACATATTAACACAATAAAGAGCCAGTATGTCACTTTCATAATTTTATTAGCAATGGATAAAATGAAGATAGTTCACAGAACCTCCACGAACCTTAATATAGTCCTGTTGGCATCTGTTATAGAAATACTGACATTCATTTTTATTTCTAATTTGCCATTGTTAAAAGTTAAGTAAAATATAACAGGGGGCAGTCAAAGAAACTGGAAACATAATTAAGCAAATAAAGGTTTTCTGAGGTTTCTATCTCAGGAATTTTATTTTAGATGCATAAACAGTACAAAATTGTGTTTATATCACTTGCTAATCTTTGTGACAATAAGAGAAAGTCAATGTAAAACATGAAGTAAAAAATTGAGTGTTTTCAGAACTTTGGAAAGGACTCCAGGATTTCATATCAAAGGAAAACAAGACTAAAGTTATGGTACAAATCGATGACAGTGAACACAGATAATCCTGTGACAGAGTAATCATCCAGTTTTGTCCATTTATACTTAATCTACAGGCACTGCCAACATGTGTCAGTTACACACTGTGACAGCATTCTGCAATGGAATGTAAATCTAAATACAAATCTAAATATAAGAAATAAGTCACACAAGCAAAGAAAATGTGGTATTTCCATGCCAGGTATATTTTTTATCCAAATCAAAAGCAATAGTGATAAATACTATTATTGATAATGGTGTAATTAAAATATTAATAATGATACTAATTAGGACTTCAGAACTACATTAAATATATTAGAGGAAATGGTTAATTGCTACAATTGTTCACAGATGCTTCCTAGTTAACTCAGGATCAGATCCAGACCCCCTTGCTGCATCCTAACTACTGTAGTGGCATGGGAAGACCCTTGCTTGTACAGTATTATGATAGCTCACCCCACCTTAAGATTTCTACACTATCCCCACATAAAGCATTAACCAAACCCTACTGTACTATTTAAATACCTCCCACCTTCCACAGAGCGGAATTGATTCCTCTTTATGAAGTGTTCCGGCCCTTCCGCCCTATTTACCAGGTTGGAATTCTGGGTTCAGAGGATTCCGATTTGTCTTGATAATGCTGTTCTTATGTTTCGCTTGCCAAAAGGGAGTGTTATACAATCTTAGTGATCGGAAAACTCCCCCTATAGTAATTCTAGATCTGGTCCAGAGCATCTTCTGACTAGAATTTTCATACTAGGTAATCATGTAATCTACTGACCATAGTGTTCACTCCAAAGGTCTGAATAAATCTTGGACTTTGGAGACTTAAAAGAGAGGACAGTTTCTGCTCTTTTCAAGTGGAAAACATAGAGTAGGGATCTGGCACTTGATCCTCTCTGCCGCTGTGTTTGGAGCTCTCAGAACATCAGGATTGTAGGTATGGATCTTGTCTTTAGCATAAAATATATGTTTATACTAACCGCTATCTCTGTCTTCAGCTGGCTCCACACTGTACAATATGGCATGAATCTTGTTCAAACAAAACAGGCGGTTCAGTGAGTAGCACTTGGGCCTCATGGCGCTGAGGTTATGAGTTTGAATCCTGGACTAGCTTTATCTGTGTGGAGGTTGCATGTTCTAACCTGTGTCTGCATGGGTTTCCTCTGGGAACCCCGGTTTGCTCCCACATGCCAAAAACATCCTGGAAGGTTAATTGACTGCTGACTAAACTAACCCTAGTGTGTGTGTGTGTGAATGTATGTATATTTTAGGGTCCATAGTATATAGCTCCATTTGGGCAGGGATTAAAGTTAATGTTTAATGTTCTCTGTTAAGTGATGCGAACAGTTTGAGACGCTAGAACTCCGCTGATCCTATTAGGTTTGGAGTAGGGGTCGGTAGATAGACTACCATTACTGAGTAGTATGTGCCCACTGTGTGATGACCTCAGCTTTTCTGACATTATAATGATATAATGCGTAGTTACCACAGTTATTAATTTATTCGATTAGATTGCTTATTTTGTCCCTGTTAGACCCATTGAGGACTAAGTATATATCATTCACAACTAGATTAACAGAACTGATTAGATATTTAAATTCTAATAATATTTCTGTTACATATTTTGCTTCCCAAACAGGCAGCCTTTGCTTCATCATACTAAGATTGTTTTATGTTCACCATGATTAAGCAAAGGACATTCTGATAGCTTTACTCAAAATAATCTAAAAATGTTTAAGGCTCATTTCACTTCATGGTTCATTATGTGAACCAAGAGAGGGGTTTACATAATATCTAGATATTATGATATGTTAGATATTAGTACTCTATGGGGTTTTATTTCACTATAATCAACTTGTTTTTTTACAGAAAAAAATGAGTTAAATGTTTGGTGGTTCAATTGACATAATATTTCTTGCAGATAGTGGTGAGCTTGGCTTAAAATCAAGACTCAAGTAGCACGCTGTAAAAAGACAGTTAAGAAAAGCAGAATTTTATAAACAATTGCTAAAAGGTACATTTTTAAAGACTATACTAGCATTATCTCCGGTTAAAGTGTTGAATATTTATGTATTTGTTTATATTTCATTTTTTAAAATCTTTTTTCTGTTTTTCTTTAATTCTCCTAGCAAATTGCACTATAGTCTAGACTAGTAGTCCAACTGTCAATTTAGACATGGCCTGAGTAGTTATGGAATGGAATTTTAAAGTTTGTCAAGGCAGTTTGAGAAGCAGTTGTATGGCAGAACACTGTATACTGTTGTCACACTTCTGTAATCACCACTCCACCCTCCTGATCCGTCTTCCTGCTACTATTTCCACTGCTGTAGACCAGAGCTTCTGCTTTGTGTAGCGGTTGATCAGCAACTCCAGAAGCTAGCTTGACTGCAGTCCTTCCAACACTCAGCTACAGCTGTCACAAAGATCAACTGAAACCTTAATTTAAATCTAACTCTGACAGCATTTTGGTTAATCCTGCTCAGCATACCATTCCATACTTGTCAGCATTCTGGTTCATCCTGCTCAGCATTCCAGTGCATCCTGCTTATTATTCCTATACATCTTGCTCGGGATTCTGGATACCAATTCAGCATTGTTCCTCCTTATCCACATTCCAGTTTAACCTGCTCATCATTCCAGTTTACCCTGCTCAGCATTTCAGTCTAACCTGCTCAACATTCATGTTCATTTTGCTCAGCATTCTGGTCCATCTTGCTCAGTATTCTATACCTCATGTCCCAATCCTCAGTTTGCTCCAACAGTCTTCTTCTTGGCTGTCTCAGGGGCTGTCCCATATTTCATGACCTATCATGGGTCTACAGCAACATTCATCCCCACCATCAGGGCTCCAAAAAACGCTGGTCCCACAATTACATTCCACAACCAGGTAGTCAGTTAATACTATCTCAGTTGTCATCTTCGTGTTGTCCTTGACACTTGCTCTACTACCGCAGCTGATTTATACATTGTAGTCTTTCTTAAATTACTTGCACTTACTAACACTTCTATTAATGCAACTTTTTCTTAACCGATAAATAAATACTAAGCTTCAGTCTTTAATACTGTGTTCACACTGCCGCCCCGGCAAAAACCTGGGATTTAAGACCCGATAATTGCCGGGGCACACATCAGCCCAGCTCCTCAGACCCTGTTCAGACTGAACACGGGTCTGCCCTGGCAGAGTCATCACACTGTGCAATTTGTTTACTGTTGCTCTGGCAACATTTGTTGCCAGGGCAATATAAAACAAATTATGTCAATCAAGTAGATTATGTGCTACACAGGTTGAAAAACCTGTGTTGCACCGTTCACTCTGGTGGCTACCCAAGTCTGACATGGGAATAACCCTGCAAATGTCTCGGGAATGATTCCCGAGTCATTAGACCTGGGTTGCAGCAGGAGCGCCCGTTCACACTGGGCCCTGACTCGGGTCGTTAGGGCTTTCCCTGGCAATATCCTGGGTTTTTGGCTCAGCGTCAACAGGGTATTAGTTACAGTGCATTATATAAGGTTCATGAAGTGCTCAGTCATTTGTTTGTATCTTAAATTTCCTGTGACTGATTAATTGATAGTTTTCCTATAATCCCACAGTTCTGTTGCTTTAAACTATCATAAATGTAAATCTGAACCTAATACATTTTTGCATCTCTAAAAATAAGCATATTATGAAGATGAAATAAAACTGTATTACACTTTTAAATGTGTAAGAATGTTTAACAAATGTAAGTGGTTCTATTATGACCCGATTTTGTAGCTATGAATCTCATATCACAAAAAAGAATATAAGGATTATCAGAAAAACAAACAATTACATTTATGAATGACTATTATTAATCAAGGTGTACTCAACCAGAGACTTTTCTTAAAAGTCTGCTGTTGTGCCTGTGGGTTTAGACTCTAAAAAAAATAGTTCTGCCATAATAAACATGAACAGCTGGGCATTCTTTTTATTACTTAATTCAAGATAGAGTCTTCTGGGTAAGTCCCTCTGTTCTGTATCTATGCAGTTTGAACACCAGCAGTTCTTAACCTTGGGCAACTAACAGTTTTATTATAAATAATTATAATAATTGTAAAAAATATAATTAATTAGTTTGTTTCCATATCAAGTCATTGCTGAAAGAAATTACTGCGTCTACCCTGGAAATTTGCTGATTAAATACATGTTATTTTTCTCTATATGCAACTCAAGATTTTTTTTTATGTTGAAAATGAAATGCTAAGAAATAGCCGCTAATTAAAATGCATTGGGTAAGCAGGTCAGCTCTAAATTATGATGGTTTTATTTATGTTGTCATGTTTCATTTGTGTAAGTAATCATGGCTCATGCAGAAAAGCCAAAACACCGTCTTGAAAACGGTAAAGCTATTCTTAAAATTAAAGGCTATGCAAGTCGACAGCAGATATTGTGTTACTGTTGCCTAAAGCGGTCCTGACTCCCTGGATAACTTATAAACCATTATTGTTCTAAAACACAGCCAGCCTAGCTCCCTCCCTGCAGTAATAAATAGAATGTTTGTGGTGTGAATCTGGGATGAGATATCAGTTTATTTGCTTATAAAATTGTATTACAGTTTAACTCAAGAGACACTGAAGAAATTAGAAAATTATTTAAATAACATCTCTAAGCAATTGTGACCCAAATTGGATTATCAATATGTTTCACATATTCCATGATAAATATCATAAATAGCCATTTCTCATTATCTGATCCTCATTCTACAGTTCTGTTGTTGATGCACAGAGATTTCTGTTTCCAGATTGCTACATATAAAACAATGGCACTACTCATAGTCAATTGTAGATCTCATGCCCATTCAAGATTTACAGCATATTTTCCCACGGTAACCGTTTTTTATAGAAGCATATGCAGGGTATTACATTTATGGTAGACATTCTTAATGTAAAAAAAAAACCCACACAAACACAGTCCCCACAATATAATTACAACTCAACAATTCCTCCTTTGTTCACTGTTTTTAAGGTGCAGCTTTAAAGTCATGGATTACTTGGGCTTTTTATTGTTTTTGCATTTTCAATATAATTATTTATAGACTTTTTATTGCTATCCCAAAACAGATACAATTAGCTCTTTTCTAGGATGTATATTTCTAATAGGTATGTTTTCATTTATAAACTACTTGCATTTATCAACGTATGGGGTAAACAAGAATGCTTTTCATATGTCTGTTAAATCACTGAAAGTTAGCTGGTGGTGAACTTTGAATAACCTACTCACATATAGTCAATGTGATCATTAAATGATGAACCGAATCAACTTCACCAACGATGTACAAATATCCTGTAACACTTGGACAATGCTCTTTTCCAATTGCAAGTCTGAAACATTGGCCTAGGGCCTGGGGGAATATTGGTATTTCATTTGTGATGAAACAAGGTTTACTTATATCATGCTTTGAACACATATGGAGAAATAGAGAAGGTATAGCTAAGAGAACGTTTCCTTGGCAGCAAAATATTTTATTCCAGGACAGAAAAAGCAGAAGGCAGCAGACCAGGTAAAATCCTTCCACACATGGGACGGAATTCATAATTAAGAGTAAGTTAGGTGCGGCCGGATCCGCACCTAACTCAGCCGCCAGCCCCGCAACCCGCCACCATTTTTAGGAGCCTAATGGCCCTTAAGAGTGCCATAAGTAACTGTGCCTATTTTCCTTCTTAAGTAGGAAAATACGCATGGAGATCGCTTCCCCACGCCCTCCCTGGCTGCTTACATACCTCCCCCACCTACTTTTTTCTGAGATGGCGCTCCTTTTATTTAAATTACTAGGTGCGGTCTTTAAAGACTGCACGTAGTTAATCTACATATGTAAGCACTACATACAATGTGTAGTCTATATGACTATAAATACACAGTGGCTCCGTGCTTAAAAATCCGCACCTAAGAAGCAGAAACTTTTGGTGTGAATCTGGTCCATGAACTCTACATTTGTTTATGTTGTAGATGGACATGAAAGAAAAATATTTAAAAAAAATACTGCATCATACAAAGAAAAAAAAGTGCAATGTATCCTATTGGACTGAATCCTGGACCGGATCCACACTCCTGCATGGTTTCCATATATGCAGGGGTGTTTAAATCTGCACGAGAGAGGGGAGTGAGCGCCCCCTGTCACTCCCCTCTCTCATGTGTAAAAAGTGTGACTTACACTGCCATAAGGCAGCCTTAAGTCACACTTGTGGATCAGTGATCACACCCACACTGCAAAATTGAAATGCTTCCTGCCACTGCCCTGGCAGCACTGCCCATTTGTATTTGAGCTAAGTTCCGTACGATGGTGGTTACGTTACAAAAACTCCCAAACAGCTTGTGTGCGTAGGTGGGCTATCGTATGGACATGTGGACCTGGTCCTCTATTTTTTTGCAATGGGATACCCAAACATAAGAAGCGTAGGATTCACAATTGTGGTTCTGTGAAACCAACTCATCTGCACTGCTAAATGCTTGCCTCATATAAGTCAGTTTCTGACTCAGGATCCATCTTAACTTTTATGACTCATGCAAACAGAAAATGGCAGTGCAGAAGTCTGGATCGGTATACAGAGAGAGGCCACGTCTATACTGTACACTGTAATAACAAGGCATGTCTACTTGTGATCACAACACAGCCCCTCCGTCGGTAGGTGTCAATCCTTTTAAGTCAGGATGGACTGCAATGTGCATTGATCAAGAAGCTTTGCCCAAGGGTACTGTATTCTCCTAGTTCAATTACCGTTATTATATCTACTAAAACCACCCACACTGTTTCCCTCCCATCAGGTATCAGCAAAAGAGCAGAAAAGTAACAAGCAAAACAGAGACCCAAGGAAAAAAGGAAGAAGGATGGGGGAGAAAATGAAGAAGCAATGAAGAAGTTCCACAGCATTCCTGTTCATAAGGAAGACTTTCATTGGTAACCACTTGCTGAGAAAAGCTTAAATGGATGACTGGCCACTTACAAGGAAGTTTAACCCCTAAAAGAATTATGTGCCACATACTTTGGGGTTATTTTTGCCCATTTTTTTGTGTGATTATATCTCTATTACACTGAAAGTAACTTAACTCCCATTGGATATCTCCACTTTCACTCTACTGTTGTGGGGTTTATTTGTTCTTTTTACGTAATGACGTGTCTGTAAAAGATGGTCCTGGTGTATGACTGGATATTAGCACTAGTTTTTAGCAGGGTTTTGTTAATCAATATGTTGACAATTGTCCATTATCAGGGAGACACCTGCTAACGTCATTAAAATTGTATGTAACCTTAGGCAGCATGTCTCTACAACTCATGGATCATGCATGTTGTTTAAAAAATAGAGAAAGGTCAATCACAATAATATATATACTGATTGCCATCTGGTACAGAGTGGTAAAACAAAAACAATCCCTTTATGAAGTCAATCATTGGTTTCTACTACCTAATGCTCAGGAGTTATGACAGATGGTAGCAGTTCCAGAGCCTGCTAACAAACGTTGAGCTGTCCTTAAGGAAACACTGAATAATTTTCAGACTTCAGAAGTTACAACCCAGGCAGCAAGGTGTTTATGTGTGGTAAATGAAAATAATAAGTTGTCATTCAATTCTGCATAGGGTGTTGAAGGAATAATTATCTAGATCAGCGATGGCTAACCTGTGACACTCCAGGTGTTGTGAAACTATGAGTCCCAGCATGCCTTGACTGCAAAAGCATAGCAGATACCTGACAAAGCATGATGGGAAGTGTAGTTTCACAACACCTGGAGTGTCACAGGTTAGCCATCACTGATCTAGATTGCCCCCAACCCTCAAAAGAATCACTCAGGATATTAAGTACAGATGAATAATTATCAATTATATAGAAAACATAGACCAGCTACAGTAGCTGATTGCAGCTATGTATAATACTGCTGGGGAGTAGTAGAAGTGGGGATCAGCAAAGACACTATTTGTGAATAGCGGCCAGACTGAACCCTGACTCTACTACTCCCCAGCAGGTGCACTAGCATTATACATAGAGTCAAAAAGTGGCCAACTACAGCACAGCAGCTAGTTATGACTGTGTATAGTGCTGCTGTACAATGGTGGAATCCGTGGATAGCAGTCTGGGTGATCCCTATCTCTACTACTTTCCAGTAGATGCAGTAGAATCATACATAAAGCTACAGCCAGCTACAGTACAGCCTGTAAAATGCTGCTGGAGAGTGGTGGGGACTGGCCGGTCTGGGCTCAAAAATCAGGCCTGGCATTTAAAACACTATTTAAAAATATTGCCGCACATTGATGGAGAAATGCATAAACAATAATGTTTATTAAAATTAATAATAATAGTAGTAGTTATATTGTTAATTCAGACTGTATACAATACATTATATTATTCATTTATATCTATTGTTTTTTGCAGGTAACATGAAGTTATGGTTATTCTGCGGAAGGGGCTGACTGATGGGTAAGCTTAATTGCTTCTGTGGCCACCTCAGTTGCTGAGTGCTAAGGCTTTCAGCTTCTAATGTAACTACTTGTGCGGCTGCACTGGTTGAGCAGCGTGGTTCCATCAGCTGCTAAGTGACAGAGCCAGTCCTCTGCTAAATGTCTGTTTTACACTTTCTATAAAAGGCCCGGCTGTGTCACTTAACAACTGATATGACCATGCTAGCAGGCTGCATCTGCTGTTAAGTAAGCTTTTCTATCTCTACACACACACACACACACACACACATGGATGAGAAAGATAGGGGGTGCTTCATGATGAAATATTGTTTATTATGTTAAAACAGACATAAGAAACGTAGTCAATTGCAAGTACCAGAATTAAACTTGATATGCAGCGTATCAACACACAAGGAGCAGTAGAGGCAAGTATCAGGTCCTTTTACCAGATTCCGGCATCCACAGAATTTTTAACAACTACTTCTCTTTGTGGAACTACAGGTACCACTGCATTTGCCTAGCTCCAGGGCCAGATTAAGCCCAGAGGCCCCTCACAAACGTCAAATCTTTAGGGCTCCTGCAGCTGTCTATGAGGATAGATGTCAGTGGTTGATAGTGTGCTTAGAAAGTGTTATGGGACCACATTCAGAGCTTTAGATGCATATCTGCTAAAACATGCAGAGGTGCGTGTTTCTTTACAATCATGCACCTCTGTATTGCCCGTATCAAAAATGTGCCTTTAAAAAACAAACAAAAAAAAAACGCCGTCGGAACTGTTATTACTTTATATTTTTTTGTGTGTTTTTTTTTAAATATATATATTTTTTTTAATAAATAATATAACTAAGGCTTCCCCAGAGCACCGAACACAGTGCCAAAAGCTAAGTTTCCCCCAACCTGCTCCCTAACCCAAACCCTAAATCTCACACCCCCCACAGCCCCCCATAGCCTAACTCTAAATCTGGTTACTCTCTCCGGAAAGAAGCTCTGATTGCCGAAAATGGGACATCCGAAAGTTACTTTTCGACTTTTTTTAGTGAATGGGTGAGTATGCCCATTCACTTCCACAATACCGTTGTCCTTCCGTTGTCTGTGATATCCCTCTGCCGTACCTCTGCCGCTGCTTGCCGGACCAGGAACAGGTGAGTAAACTATCTATGCGGGTTAGAGTTAGGGTCAGACTGCAGGGGAGGGAAGGTTAGGGTCAGGCTGCAGTAGATGGAGGGTTGGGGTCAGGCTGCAGGGGAGGGAGGGTTAGGGTCAGACTGCCAGGAAGGCAGGGTTAGGGTAGTGAGAGGGGAGGGTTAGGGTTAGAATTAGGGAAGGGACTATTTTTTCTTACCATTTAGTAGAATGGAGCTTTCGGTGCTCCGTGGATCGATTGCTATGCCTCATCGGGAGAAATCTGATTTTTCGCAAATCAGATTTTCGTTGCGGGGACCCACACCCCCTAAGTCCCCCCCACAGCCTAACCTTAAGCGGTTGCAGTCCTCGGTTAGAAACTTTTATTTACCGAAATAAGGAAATCTGAAAGTTCCTTTTCGGATGTCTCTATTTCAAATACTGCCCAGTTTCTATTTTTTATTCCAGAATGAGTGAGTATGCTGATCCAGGGTGCAGGGTAGTGAGGGTTGGGTCAGGCTGCAGAAAAGGGAGGGTTAGGGTCAGGCTGCAGGGGAGGGCGGGTTAGAGTCAGGCTATGGGAGATGGAGGGTTAGGGTCAGGCTGCAGGGAAGGGAGAATTAGGGTCAGGCTGCGGGAGATGGTGGGTTAGGGTAAGGCTGATAGGAAGGGAGGGTTCGGCTGCTTCGGATAGGGATAGGGTAATTAAAGGGGAGGGTTAGGGTTAGAATTAGAGAAAGGATTAGGGTACTTTTTTAACTTACTTTTCGGAACACCGAAAAAAAAAATATAAAAGGGCTCTCATTCGAAATAGGCACAGCCAAAAACTAACTTTTGGCTGTCCCTAATTTGCAATGTGAGCCATAGCAGCAGAGACTATCCTTTAAACTGCAGGTCATTATATCTGGCAATTATCTCAGTATTGCCTAAATAGCCCTGTTAATGTGTGTTTTCTTCCATTAAGCTGACTCAAAAGTTGTGCTACTTACTTCAACAGCTCTTTGACAGTACTTACCTCCGTAACATAAAAAGTTAAGGCCTAATTAACTTTTGCAAATCTGAATATAAACAACACATCATTATGATAAGGGCACATTTTCTTGCATATAGGAAAATATTGCATATTTCTGCATTTAGCAACCAAATATTGGAAAGATCATTTTAAATCTGCCCTTGTTGTCCCTGTGGTTTTGTCAAGGTGCAAGGTTGCCCCCTAACTCAAATTGATGACCTATTAGAGTCTTTGGACTGTGCGGTTATTAGCTGGAAATTCTAACTGCAGCAAATTTACAAATCAGCACATTAACTTTATGTTCTGATCCCAGCACTGTCACATTCACGCACTGTGATTTTTGTAGTTTACTCAATGGGTTTGTCTATCACTTCCAAACTCTATAAATTCTGTGCACTGCCTTCAGCAAGGTAATACAACCTTTATATATACCTAGCAATTGTTGCATTATACAGACTTTAGTAAACTTATACAATTAAGTTAACTTTTCTCAAAGTCAGGTTTCATTTTCTGCCATAAGAACTATTATAATTTTTTTCAAAAAAGAAAATATTCCAGGTGTCTGCTCCCTCTTCCTAGCTGCGGTGACCAAAACCCTTAAATCTATATACCCCTTAGACCTTCTGTAGAAGTTGGTCTGGAATATTCCAGACCAATGAACCCACGGTATCAGATAACTCAAAAATGAAGACACTGGTCACTGCGCTTCCTTCATACAATAAGGTTCAAATCAAAGTTCAAGTATTATTGTACCTTTGGAAAAATCAGTCCAATTTTCCATTATATCGGAGGACCGGGACCGGTACCTATAAGGAGGAAAACAGGGAAAGGAAAGGAATTATTGTTGGCTTACTGATCAAGATATAAACCACGAGAGAGCCGGAACGGAGGGTGGACCTCGTGGGGGAAGCAGAGGAGAGACCCTGAGAAGGAAAAGATATTACTAGATGCCTGATGATCAAGACAAACAGAGTGTGAGTAAACATCTCTACTGTGAATGTGACACCCATTGTGGTTAAACTTCATTGCACTATATATTTTTTCTTCTTTTGTGGTGGAGAAAAAGAACAGAAGGGAGGAAAGAAATCAATAAAGAGAAGATTAAGAAAGTGACTACTGTAAAAAAGTGACTGTTTGAAAAGTTTTGGAAAATTGGACTGATTTTTCCAAAGGTACAATAATACTTGAACTTTGATTTGAACCTTATTGTATGAAGCGCAGTGACCAGTGCCTTAATTTTTGTGTTATCTATTATAATTTTTGTGTTTAGTGAACATCAGGCAGAGGCGTATCTAATCCTCGGCCAGGATGGTACCCGCCAGGGGTGCCAACTAAAGGGGGCGTTGCCTGGCGATGCCACCCATGGCTAATGGACATAGGCGTCGGGACGTACAGGAGATTCCTGTATGAACTGCCGCGAAAGTTACATAGAGCAACTGATTTCAGGAACTTCCTCACTTCCTCACGTGGCCACCTGATGTAATTTTACAGAGTAGGGGGCAATATTATGGATTGAAAATGTTTATTTTATGCACACATGTATGTAAATGTATTTCTGTATGGATTTTTTTTTGCACCGGGTACAGCGCAGCATGCTTAGACGGATTAACATGCTGATGCTGATATTACTACAAGGCTTGTAGTTCTAACAGCGCAGCCATGCTAAGTATTCCAACAGCTGAAATCCGCACACTAGATGTGTAAATTGGATGTCTGACTGGCAATGCTACTGTTGCAAACTATATTAGAGTTGAGAGTTGATGTTTCCTAGCTCATGTCTATATAATAGATTAAAAGTAATGCTGTTCAGTATCTGTGTGATATAAACAAACTATTTTCTGTACATGCAAAGAATAACATTCATTTGACTCCACCTGAAATTCAATATGGTTTCGTCCAGGTGTAACTTTAAACCTTTTTTTTCTCCCTTACAAACTTTAGAGTTTCAATACTCCAGTGTTTTAATAACATGCTTTATTTAGACACATAAAACACATGGGTCCTGATTCAGACTTTAAAGCAAAGGATGTAAAATTCTGCTGCTCAGGTTGTGTACAAGCTATCCAGAGTTCTGATATTGGCAAATCTGGTTAGTATGTACTGAAAACTGACACTCATATGAAGGTGTCGTCGGGGCAAGTGCCAGAAGAGGCCGAAGAGCAGAAGGCAGGACTGGAACATCTTCTGCAAGCATGCAGACAACATTCTTCAAGCAACAGGAGAAGATTAACTGCAAAGAAAGAAGAAACTACAAGCAACTATTCCCAAGAACGATGACAGCTAAACGGTGAGTCAGAAAGATTTGTTATTACTTTTTTGCAACACACTTTAGTTTACAAGTAATTTAATACAAAACAGTGTGGCCACCTGTATTAATTTTACAGAGTAGGGGGCAATATTATGGATTGAAAATGTTTATTTTATGCACACATGTATGTAAATGTATTTCTGTATGTTTTTTTTTACACTGTATTTTTTTTTTGCACCGGATAGAGTGCAGCATGCTTAGAAGGCTTAACATGCTGATGCTGATATTACTACAAGGCTCAGCAATGCTGAGCCTTATAGTTCTATCAGCGCAGCCATGCTAAGCCTTACAATCATGCTGCGCTTGGTTTTTTAAAATTTTTAATAGACAGAAAGCGACAGGGATTTTTCAATGGAAAAGCGCTGTGCTTTTCTATAGAAAAGCACAGTGAATTACCCCTTGAAAAATCAATGCAAATCGACGGCGCTTAAAAATCGCATTTAAAAATCGTCGGTTAGTGAATACCGCAATTTTAACAAAAAAATTGCGGTGAGGTCGATCGATTTGAAATCGCTTGCAAAAAGTTGGTTTGAGATTATTCTTTCTGCAAATCTTAACTTCTGTGGAAGTGTTTTGTGGAAATGTTGATCCTTTAAAAGGTAAGTGTCACCTACAGAAGTTCAAAAAACAAGTAAGAAATGGCCCAGATCACAAAAACACATATCTTGATAAACCATCTCTTGTTCATGAATGTGTAACTTATCATATGTCACTTATTATTTTGCTGTTATGTTTTATATAACAGTCTTTAAACTTAGGGCTCCTGTCCCCTCAAGATGATCCGTATGTTGCCTTGTGATAAATCACAGATGCACCATGACTAGCAGTTCTGGCAGGTGTGGCTATGCGGTTAGAACTGCGGCTTTGAATAAGCGCCGTTTATACCAGTCAGTTTAGAACTGGCTCTCAAATTGATTGCTTCTGCCTCACCGAGGAGAAGCAATCAATCATCCCCAGGATGAAGTCGCAGCGGGGAATGGTAAGTATTTATCTAACCCTTACTGTAACCTTATCCTTCCCGCATCCTGACGCTAAGACTACCTTCCCCACAGCCTGACCCTAAAAAAAATAGAATAAATTAAATAAAAAAAAAAAAATAGGTAATATAATGCAGGTGCTACAAGGTAAGGGGAGTTTATACAAATATAAAAAGGCCTGGCACTCTTGCAATTGCCCAGTAACAAACTATATCTGCAGATATATGATAAGCCACCAGCCACTTACAAGGCTTCTCTGTTTGGTGGTCCTAATTCTATAATTGTCAGAGTCCCAACTTTGGTTTATATATCATGTATTTTTAAATTGAAAGCTCACCCCCGGCAGAGGGCACCAAGTCTTCAAACAGACAGCACCCCCTATCAGCTACTATCCCAGACACGCTTTAAAACAAACATCCAAAAAGGAGGTTTATTTATAAGGTAATATAATGCAGGTGCTGCAAGGTAAGGGGAGTGTACACAAAAACAAAAAAGGCCTGGCACTGGAGACTTGGGGAGCTGTGCCGGGGGTGAGCTCTGAATTTAAAAGCAGCACACAGAGATTTTCCAACGCGGAAAATAAGACAACTTAGTGGAAGTCTTAGTGGAAAAAGTACCGACGTTTCAGTACTATGGTTGTACTTTCATCAGGGCACAAGGTGAAAGTACAGCCATTGTACTGAAATGTTGGTACTTTTTCCACTAAGGCAAATTAATAAACAAATTTTATTAAAGGTTTTTTTTTTTTAAACGCATGGGTAATTTTCACATTGAAAATGACCCGCACTTATTACTTACAACATCCCCTGAGATGGAGTAAGCTTTTCACAGGAGTGCAGTCACCGCTCACTGCTACTGCGCCTATTTGAATGAGAAAATCAACCTATTTTCTCATCTAAATATCATAGAACTCCTTGTTCCACTAGCGCAAAGCAGAAGGATGCGGACACAGGTGTACTGAGCATGCGCAGTGCTTGTGAAGGATCAGTCCCTATATGTATATGCTGATACGGCATAGTCTAAATAAAGAAAAATGACAACAGCAGCACAAGGAATAGGGGGCTTAAATGGAGAAACTAATTTGATGTAATGCCAGGTTGTGGAACAGAGTCAGGAACGAAGAGCAAATATGGCAGAATGTTCAAACTTGTTAGAACAAATTTGTTTTTGGCGAAGTAACAGAAAGTGACACAATGATGAAATAGTGACAGATGAAGTTTAAGTAAGGAAATAAACTGCATAACATCCAACAACACAACTAATATTATACTGTGACTCAAATAACAATCTAAAATGAAAGAGAAAGCTGTTGTGGCATGTGCCAAGTTGTAATCTTAATAGTAGGGGCTCATTATGAACTCCTGACAGTCAACCAGCAACAGATAGGATCAGCAGACTAAAGATGGAAAGTAGAACATAAAGGTGTCAATATAAGAAGAAAATTCTTGTTTTCTCTCTGCTGTGTGGACAAAAACTGCTTTCTCCAAACCTACCGTGCCTCTCTCTGAGCCTTGTTGTTCTAATCATCTTCTGTGGAGACATGGTGTCATTGTCATATTCAATAAATGAAGCTTAGTTTAAAATGGATATCTTGTTATAAAAGCACGTCATTGGCAGTCTCCTCTTTGCTTACAGAGAAGCGCCTGGCACAGATTGCTGGAGGGGTAAATATTCTTAAATTCCAAAGCCACATAGGCCTAGATTGTTACTATCAAAAATAACTATTGCTCATAAGTAGTTTTGGGTTGCTGCAATATTGTTAAATAGAACCCATAATTTTGCTTTAAACAAATACTAACATCTATTATTGACTATCATCATCAAATGTAAATTGTATAATAACCCTTCATATTCAGGGGCAGACAACATTCAGTTACAGTTATCTTTTTAGATAAGATTGGATTGGCTGGAGGCAAAAATATCACAAGAAACGTCAGTAAAGGGATTGTTCATAATTTGGGCCGGGTATATCAATACTCTCTCAGCCATATTTAGGACCCAAATTCTAATGAACGCTTTAGAACCACAGTATAGTATGAGACAAGATTTTTGTTAGGGGACCCCCAAGACAGCTTGAAACAAAAGATGTAGTTGATTGGTTAATTGATTTTAATTTGTTTGGGGAGTGGGACCTGGGGACCACCTGGTGCTGTGTACTCTGCTCATATCCCTGTGTTCAGTATATATATATATATATATATATATATATATATGTCTTTTTCTTGTCCTTGTTTGAGATATATAGTGTAGAAGAATGTTAGAGTGTTTTAACTTGTTGTACTGCTTTTATATAATGTTTGTGTTTGTAATACTTTTCTTATAATGTATGGATCACATTTGTACATGTGTAACGATTATATACAAAAACATTTATTCCTCCTCATAAGCGAATAAGATGATGAAATATTCAAAATAAAGAAATAAATATGGGAAATATGTGAATATAGTGAATAATTTGTGCTATGAAATAATCAGTTATATTTATAATGATGTCTTTGTCGGAGTACTCCTGGAATTTGTTGATATTCATTGTTAAGTCATGTGACTTTCAAATCACTGAGTGTGTATCTATATATATGACATCTGTCAGGTATCGCTATCGTTAATCAGAGCAATGGCTCGTTTAGTTCACAACATCAATATAGAATTAAACAGCATTTTAATTCAATGTGGGCCATTACTCTCAAGGAAATCATTTATTTATTTATCATATGGGAAGTTTTGGCCTTCAGTAAGGTTGAATCCACAATGAGGGAAGGACATGGTTGCCAACTTTTGCAAATTAATATCAGGGAGATTGTGATAACCCTATCAAGGCGCTGCACCAAAGGGGTGTGTCCTGTACTACCAAAGGGGTGTGTCTTGCACTAAAGGGGTGTGTTCTGTGAAAAGCTCCACCCAGGGTGTCTAGAACTGCCAGAAAAAGTCAAATGGCAGCAAAAGTATTTATTCAGTTTTAAATTATCAGTGAATAAATACATATTTATTAAAAGATAATTGCCAGTCTTTGATTACATCTTGGCCTCCATAAAAATGACTGCCTCCATAGGCCTCAATGCAGGGAAATAGGTAAGCTCAGGGTTGCCAACTTTTTACGGTTTCCCTTCAGGAGATCCCGGAGGGAAGCTATCAATTCCTGTAAGGGGTGGAGCATAATGAAGCGATTTATGCAAATTATGTAATTAAACCCCACCCCTTGTCAATCACTATTGTGATCGCTAGTGTTCTAGTGGTGTCTCTAGGGATTACAGTAGAGTTTTTTAGGGGGTCCTGGGAGAGTCGGCAACCCTGGGTAAGCTTTGTGTATGTGTGTGTGGGAAGAGGGTCGGTTGGTATATGTATTCCCTTTGCCCAGTGTCGCTCGTGAGAGTGATATTTCTTACAAAACAGTGAACCTGTCATTAGCGCCCGGGATGTCCTGCTAGAAGGACATGTGTTGCTGAATTTTTTTTTGTTTTGCCAAGACCCCCACCCCCGGATTAAAAGCTTACAAGACTGGACCCCCAGCAGAGCAGGTAAGTAGTTTTTTTTTACTTTTTAATGTACATTTGAGCATTTTATGGAAAAGTTTTTTACGGCACTATGATGTATTATTTACATATGGGGGCGTTATTCCGACGCAGAGGGCCCTGGCTGGCAGGGCATGCTGGCGCTTGTGGTTCACCAAGCGCCAGAATGCCCTGGCATCCATGGGCATGTTGTACTCGTAGTTCTACAAGCATCAGCATGCCCTGTCGGGCCACCAAGGACATTAAAATATTGGCGGATTTTTAACGCTGCATCACAACTGAATCAGCGAACAAACACATATTTATTCATTGAATCAGGCCCTTTACATTTAAAAATGCTGCTTTGTTGGTGCCTTCTATTGACTTTTATTAACCTGATCTGTGATTGCTGCTTGTGAAGAAGCTGAAGTTAAATATTATAGTTCTATCTGTCTATTATCCTATTGATTTACCACAACCTGAATAGATGTCAATGAAGTTCCAAACCAAATACACAAATAGAACAGAGTACATCCCTTTGATTGCCTCAATTTTGGATGACTTGGTATTAGGTATGTTTACATTCTAATCTTTATAAATAGAGCAAATCAAAAATTGTGTGCACTAGAAGGATACCAACATTTATCAGTGATCAATATATGTTTTCAAAACTGGCTAGTAATCAGTTGTGTTTATGTTTTTTTTGTTCTGAAAAAAGTAAATTTCAAAATTATTAATAACAAACATAGTCAGCTGTAATAAAGAAAAAACATTTGTATGATATTGAGCATTCCAGAATAGCCAATAATTTTCAGTGCATTGAAAATACAATCTATGGTCATGTCTAAACATTACATTACAATAGGGGTTCTCAACTGTTATGTTACAACACTAATAAAATGTTTAAAATAATGCTGAGTCTTGGGGCCATATTCAGAGATCCGTTTTTTAAAGGTACACAATTATACGCACGGCCGGAGCAAGGAAACACCCACCAACAACCCCGACACTCCCCTCTCCTGGACGTGTGGTCGGTGACTTACGAGTCCATAGACCACTCTCTATACGTGTGTACTTACGTGCGTATATGTGCTCCGTTTGTGTGATTCTTGATAGCCGCGCCTCCATACGCTCATTTAAATGCCCCCCACCCACTTTAATGTTAATTTTTCCGTATGTGTCATTTCCATGCGTACGTCCCCAAGTGCGATTCACATGTACGTCCTTAGGCACTTCCATGGGTATAGTCAACGTAAACTACATGCATAAAGTTACTACGCATGTGCAGTTGATCCGATCCTAAAAATACGCACGGAACTTCCCTCTGAATACAGCCCTTGATCTTATTAGGGTGAAAAAGGGTGGTAGGGAGATCATCCCAAATATTGGGTACTGTAATTAACAATAGAGCTAATTCAGACAAGTAAAGTTTTTGCGGAATTGCGGACATACCTAAACATACGCACGTACGAGATCCGTAGGAGCGATTCAGAGATGCTACAAAAAGAAGTTAACCAAACCTCTAGTCTCAGGAATGCCACAAATGGATGAGTCTCTAGGTGTGTGTATTTAGGTTCGGATGTGGTTCCTTATTGTGAATCACACAGAGGCCATCTAGGAACTTATATCTAATCAGCATTCACTTAACTGCAACTAAACGCAAATGTTCATTAACAACTGAAAACCTCTTTGAATTTATCTCTACACTATTATCTAAATTGAAATGAATTTTGCGATAGTTTTTTTGCTAATATAGTAATGCCACTTGGTAAGTCTAACCCATAATATGCCTTGGAGCAATGAGCTACCTGTGTAATGTATGCTAATTGCTATTTATATACTTTTTACAATTATGTTTATTTTAAAAGATATTGGACCGGATCCAGACCCCCCGCACCCTTTCCGTACGTGCGGGGGGTCTGTCTGTCAGACTAAGAGAGGGGAATGCACATTACCTGTCACTCCACTCTCTTGTGCAGGCTTTATGGTAGCTTACGCTGCAATAAGCCTGCCTTAAGTCTATCGTGTGCATCAGCGGTCCATCTGACCGCTGATCCGCACCAGTATGGGAGCCCCCTCCCACACGGTACAATAACCATGCTTCCCCCAGCCCAATTTAGCAGGCGGAGGGGAACCTAAATTGTATGGAACTGAGTTCCGTACGAATCTTGCTACACTTGGGTTACTATTGTAACCATAGCTTAACATCTGGAGGGCGCATTCAGTCAAATCAGGCCACTTATGCACCTTGCGTAAAAAAAAAAATTACAAATATTTAAATTAATGTAAGTTTGCCGTTTAACCCTCGCAACAAAGTGGACAGGAAAAAATGCAAAATGATGGCTGAGTGTAGTCCAGATAGCAGCTGCAGCACAGAGAACACTGCTGTGTACAGCTCTAAATAAAAATTGTTGTACTCCTTCCACAATAGAGCAGAGCACGTGTGTGAAAGAGTAACACAAGGCACCACAGGTCTGCAGCGTTTCACAGTCACCCAGCCAGTACAAGCAGCTACTGCAAACCTGTCAAGTAAGTGTAGTGAGTGTAGTGAATGGGACAGAATGGTACTGTTTCATCTCCAAACCCCTAATTTATTAATATGTGGGGTATATTAGGGGTCTGAAGATATCATGCTATATAAAGTATATGTGGTGTATATTAGGGTCTGGGGATGTCAAACAATATAGTATATACAGTGTGAAATTCCCAGACTATAATATACACCATATATATTATAATATGTGCCATTCCCAGACCCATAATATGCCATCACACCTACCTTACTTAGTGTGCCATCTCCAGACCCCTAATATATGCCACATGCATTACAAGCTTTAGAAATCCTACTTTAAAATTCTTTAATATAGTGTTTAAAAGTGTCATAAGGGAGCCTTGCTATTCTGAATGGCAATGTTTTACTTGAAATCACATTTAACAATCAGCTTAACAGAATGAAATGAAATTTATTAAGTACAGCCCTCATTGTTGTCAGACATCAAAATTTAAGTGTAAAGCCTGTAATTAATTAGGTGTATATACTGTTATTAGAATTGTAATAATAAAAGCGTTCAAATGATTGATAATGAAATATTTTAACTATGGTGAAATAGTGTGCATATTTTATATAATATACTATACAATTCAGTATCCATTGAAGCTATTTTATTTTTCTATAAAACTTTTCTATATGTGGGCGCTTCATTAAATAATAGGTGGTATTACAATATCTTAAAGTGTAACTTGAGGGTTTACATTACATTACAGAATTTATTGCATATGATACATTCACATGTACAACTGGTTCCATGCGGCTTTGAATATAAAGTGTTTTTAATAACAGCAATAATAACAATGATACCTGCAGTTTAACAATAAGTTACTACTTAATAAACATAAACTAACAGAGAGTACACTGTACCCAACGCAAAGCCTATACATAAAATGAATATTAATATTAATAATAATATAGTCAGAAGTATCTTATAAAATAAAAAGTTTACATTAATGTTTACTTAACTATTTTACAGTAGCACCTTTTAACACACGTATATAAAAAGATCTAAAACATAGGTTAGTCACCAGATATTTGCTTTAAAAACAATTTTGACTAACAGTAGAAAAGCTTTAATTTGAATATGGTTATCATCACAGTAAAAAGTAGTCACTTAAACACATACCTTCTTTCATCTGGTCTGTATGATGAGGACCGGCCACTGGTCCAAATAAACATCTTAGAGTGTTGTCCAACTTTGCCTTTCCCGACAGTGGTGGACTTGGAGGAATGACGTAGTGACCTGAGAGATGGATACTTGGAGTCACTTATATGAAGAACAGGATGACAGTTAGTGCCCATTGCCTAAAGGCTTCTTAGTATGGCTTTTATGTTATCAGATAATACTTAAACCAAGAGACTGATTTCCTGATTACTTAAAGTGGTATGATAAATAATGAAGCTCCCTCTCTCTCTCTCTGTAACTTTAATTAACAGCACTATCTCTTGCTTTGATTGTCTCACGTTCATTTCCAGCAGGGTGAGATAAGGCAGAATTTCCTGTGGAAAATGAAGAAAACACAGTGACCTAGTAACTGTAAAGTCATAATCCGCTAGCTTTTAATAAAAGGTTGTTTTGGATGCTACAGTTTGGTGCTTTATGTAATCCGCCTGTGTTTCTTCTAATTCTTTTTTTTCCTGAGCAGAAATGTATCCAGTATAATTATATTATTCCATGATGCATGCTTCAGACTACACTGATCTGCTAGCCAACCTTTCATTGAATCTCTGCTATTTGAAATACAGTTGCTCTTCCACCTGACGGTGCTTGGGAGACTCTTAGCAACCTGGCCAGGTGCTGCTGTTCCATGATGTCTAATGTCCATTGATGCAAGCAGTGTATGTTCCAGGCTTTGTTTGCTCTGTTTTACTGTGTCACTTTACTATTGGAAAAAAAAACTTTAATATCATGATTTAGGCTATTTAAACAGCTTCTGAAGTCTACAGCTGTATTTTTAAATGTTAAGAGTAATAAAGTTCTTGCTAAAAACAGCAATGCAATATAATGTTTATCTGTTCTAAGGACTCATACTAAAGTAATCATTAAAGACAAAAAGGTTTTATCCTTTTCCATAGCACTATTACTGATGAAAACAGGTATCTAATGTTCATAGGGATTACTATTGTATTGCCTTATATCAAGGAGCATATTCAGAACTCCAGTGCTGTATCCAGACATCCATGTAGGTAAGGAGAGACCACCCCTTGTACATGAACAGTTGCAATTGGTGGACTCTACCTCATAATTTGGGAGCCATCCTCATGTAAAATAGGGACGGCTATAAAGGGTGTAAAGACATAAACAGGACTTATTGTACAATTTTAATATATCCTCCCTCCCGGGTTGTGTGTGTTGTTGCGAAAATAGCATTTCCTATTTCGAAAATGTGAAAACTTGAAAGTTATGCTGCAGACCCACCACATGATCTGACAGTTCCTGAACCACACACCTCCCCTACTTTCCATATGCAAAGTAATCCTGGTATGTTGGCTTTCAATTTATAAACATATTATTAGACCTACTATAGGAGCTCTCCTTGTGGAGCATTAAGGCCACTCTTAGCAGAAACTAACAATAATAAACATATTGAACATAAGGTGGTCTCTTGGAAAGATAACAGGGAAATAGATTACCTGTATGAAAGCTACATCTGTCTGCTCGAGGGCTAAACAAGATAACTGTCCTTATTCGTACCCAGACAATTCCCAAACACCCATGCTTAAGAATAATTAATGTGCTTGGTTTCCATAGAAACACATACTAGAACATTTTGCTTAGTAATACATAACAAAAATGATGAAGATGCTTGGATATATTATTCTCATTTACACTGTCTTTTCTTTAAATAGCAAATTAAGTACATTTTTAAGAAAGTATCAGTCATTTTCATTAACTACCTCCCTGCAAAAAAAAAAAATGTTTTTTAAAAATCTTTATGGAGGGAAAAGTGTGACAGTCATTCACATACACAAACACTGGCTCTAAACACATACCTCCCAGAGGTCCCGATTTTAGCGGGACAGTTCCGCTTTTGGGAGGGTGTCCCGCTGTCCCCCCCGCCTTACGCCATGTCCTGAGAGAAGAGACTCTCAGGACAAAGATTTTTTTTTTTTTAATGCATTGAGCCCGTGTGGTGCCGCTGTATATGCGTCTGGGTTTTTTTTACCACATAAGTAGAGCTGGTTATACAGGGCTGCTACGGGAGCCCTGTATGACCAAATCACTCTCTATGAATGACAGTGACGGTCACTGTCATTCATAGGAACAGATTTGGTCATACAGGTCTCCCGTAGCAGCCCTGTATAACCAGCTCTGCTTATGTGGACACGTGACTGCAGGGAGAGGGACAGACAGAGCAGGAGCACTGTGGAGGAAGGAAGCAGAGAGACAAGGTAAGAAACACAATAATAAGAGGGACGGAAATATATAGGCTGGATAACAGGGGCAGCAAAATGGAGGCTGGATAATAAGGGACAGAAATATGGAGGCTGGATAATAGGGGCAGCAAAATGGAGGCTCTATAATAAGGGGCAAAAATATGGAGGCTGGATAACAGGGGCAGCAAAATGGAGGCTGGATAATAAGGGGCAGCAATATGGAGGCTAGATAATAAGGGGAAGAAATATGGAGGCTGGATAATAAGGGGCAGGAATATAGAGGCTGGACAACCGGGGCAGCAAAATGGAGGCTAGATAATAAGGGGCCGCAAAATGAAAGCTGGACAACAGGGGCAGAAATATGGAGACTGGATAATAAACGGGCAGCAAAATGGAAGCTGAACAACAGGGGCAGCAATATGGAGGCTGTATAATAAACAGGGGCAAAAATATAGAGGTTGGACAATAAACAGGGGCAGATATATGGAGGCTGGACATAGAAACAGGGGCAGATATATGGAGGCTGGACACAGACACGCCCACTGGGTGGTAAAAGACACACCCCTACCATGCTGCAAAAATTTTGTCCCTCTTTCCAATTCTCAAATGTTGGGAGGTATGCAATATTATTGGGAATATTTCTACATTTTTATTTTTGGGGACCACATGTGGGCTTTTTCATTCATTTTATTATGTGGGCACTGTTATTTTTTGGGGGGAAGGGGACAGGGATATTGGGCTTTTTTTATTATTTATATTTTAGAGGGGCACATGTGGCCATGTTTAATCAATGTATTATGGGGGCACTGTATTTATATTTTTTTATGTAGGGGGCATGGATAATGGCCATTTTTTATTACATTATATATTTTGGGGGAACATGTTGACATTTTTAATGTATTTTTTAACCGGGCACAGTATGGGTGGTTTTTTTTTATGAATGGGCATGTCACGTTATTTGGCGGTGCAGGCACTGGATAGCAGGGCATGATGGCAATTGTAGTTCTACTATCGTTAGCATGCCCGGTCATACATGGGCGTGCTGGCGATTGTACTTCTACTTGCGCCAGCATGCCCTGTACAGCCGTTCATTATTTCATAGGCTGTGGCGGAGGGGGTGGCGGTGGGGAGGGGTTAACTTAAAAAAAGAAAAAAAAAAGCCATGCAGTCGGACCAATGCACGCACCTCTGAATAGCACGTTTTAGCGGATGCGCATCTGCAAAAACTCTGGATCAGGTCCCCTATGTGGTTGCGTAGCTGCATTGAGCTTGGCTGCTTAGTGCCGGCAGGACTTTTGTTTTTTGAACTGTGGCATTTGTCCAGACTCCCCACCACAACCAAACCACCCAGCCACCCGCAAGGCACATGTCACACATCAATTTTTATACTAACATAATATTATACACTGGTTGCATGATCAATGAAGATATATGTCATCTTTTCTTAATCATCTTACAACTAGTTATGTTTTTTTGCTCTGGTTTTTTAATTAAGCTTGTTTTATCTGTTAACTGAGGTTCTGCAGAAAAAACCATATGCCTGAGAACTGCTGGAATTCATTAGGTTAATTACAATTTTTAACACATATTTTTAATTGTGTCAAATTGATAGACAAACTATGCTGCATAAGTATATGGTTCACATCAACAAACATGGCAAATATAGTATAAGAACATTAACATCAATTAAAATGCAAATTACTTCTTACCATGGGAAAAAAAGAGAAAACCAAAAATGTATTTAATGAAAGCAGCATTATGAAGCCAGAAATTCACAATGGTGGGAAATGTCCTCAGGCTATAGTAAGTAAAACTAAAAAATCAACACACATGCATACAAACCTCCTAATATTGTTTTTGGCTAGTGTTTAAAAATGTGGAAGAAGGAAAAGATAAACCAACAAGAAAATGACAGTTAAAGCTCTTTAAAGAGGGTAAAATGAGATCTGCAGAACACCATGGGCTAGATTTACTGAACTGCAAAAAAGGAAAAGTGGAGATGCTGCCTATAGCAACCAATCAGATTCTAGCTCCCACTTTCCTATAAACAGCAAATGGCAGAGTGCCCACTCACACCTCGGACTGAATTCAGAGTTTTAGCAGATGGGCAATGCGGATCCACTAGAAACACGCACCTCTGAATTAACCGTAGCAAGAACGGCCTTAATAAAAACATTTTTTTTTAAAAGCAGTCGTTGCCGTAATTGCTCCGACTGCAGCCAATTAATTTTTTTAAATAATCAAAATAACCCATTCCCCAACCGGCCCCCTCTATGAATAAAATAAATAAAATAGTTGTAGAACTACAAGCATCAGCATACCTATGGATGCCAGGCAACCCCAAGCACCAGCATGCCCTGCTATCCAGGGCCCGCAGCGCCATATAAATGTCCCCATATTAAAAATAAGAAAGTATACTGCCACCACAAAAAATGCCCAAATGTTCATAAAAAATAAATAAATAAATACTTACCTGCTCTGCTGAGGTAGTCTTCTAAGCTTTTAATCCTAGGGGGGAGGGGGGGTGCCTTGGCAAAAAAAAAAGACATCCCGGCGCTAATGACAGTTTAACTGTTCAAGTGTCTGAACTCTAGTTTGAAACAAGAGGGCTACTTTAACTTTTCCTGTGTGTATGTTAGTTTGCACAAGGCACTTCTACGTGTGAATCAGTCCTAACCCTGTTGGCACGCCCATACTGTACATTAGTAGCCTGTGTGCAGCTCATTTGCATTAAGAGTCTTGCCTGCATGCGCAACTCATTCCGTGCCAATGTGTGCATCAGTCCTAATGATTAAAAAAAAAGATAAGGAGATATGGCAGTGCAGAAGCCCTATATAAAATCAAATTGAAATGACAAGATGTGATGGTTGAATAAACCAACGCTGGTAAAGAAATACAATTTTTAATAAACAATTACTAATAAAAAAATGACATAAAACAACATAAATAACCCATGCATTAAATAGGAGACCTGGAGGAGCAATACATGTAGAACAGTCAATGTGGCAATTGATCGTGAGTATGTACTAGGAGCTATGATACTTAACAGTTCCGGAGATAAGGCATGGACACACGAGAAAGGAAATCCACATGGATATAATACTTTTCTAATGTTCCCAATCTAGTCCAGAGACATTGCCTTTGTAATAGATTCAAGAGTGTTGGTGGCCAGCCCGACACTCGAGGATTAGAACAATTTAGGATAGATCCCAGTTGCATCAAAGCGTGTGGTTGGTGGCAGTTCGGCGGACCAGGATGGAGGGTAAACCCTCAATGCAGTACAGCGTGGTAGTCCTCAAATGAAGAGGTTGAGCAAAGACAACGCATATAGCATTCAGGGGGATCCGTACCCGCCGTTAAGAAGGAGACCGTTCCTGGGTACAGTTTCCTTAGTGTGAGCAATTGGAAGTTCAATAAGCAGTCGGTATCCGCTTTCCTGAGATAGGTCAGGGTATCAGTCCTGTTGGAGCTAAGGAAAATGTACCCAGGAGAGGTCTCCTTCTTAACGGCGGGTACAGATCCCCCTGACCGCTATATGCATTGTCTTTGCTCAACCTCTTCATTTGAGGACTACCACGCTGCATTGCATTGAGGGTTTACCCTCCGTCCTGGTCCGCCGGACCGCCACTAACCACACGCTTTGGTGCAACTGGGATCAATATTGCATTTATTCTAAATTGTTTTAATCCATTAAAAACATGGTTGCCGACTGTTGGCAGCTTCTCTCCGGGAGATCCCGGAGAGAAGCTAGCGACGCATGCAGGGGCGGGGCTTAATGACGTGGGTTATGCAAATCGTGTCATTAGGCACCGCCTCCTGGCTTAAGGATTGTGCTGCATATTCTTTAAAATAAATCCTTTTTTAAATGTAATTTATTTTAAAGCTAGGATTAATAAGTTGCATGGGATCAGAAAGTAAATGTTGATTAAAGAATTGCAAATAATAACAAATAACAACAAATATCAGCTACAGGAAAGAAGAATTTAATCAAAATAGTTATGATCCAAGCACACAGGAATCTGCCAGCAATTCCCACAACTCCAATCAATATAAGTACAGCTGGGTCCTCTTAAAACTGTTAATTTGGTTCATTAGTAATTCAATTATGGAAAAAAATAGCAAATAAACAAATTTTTGATTATTGAAATATGAATGTGCTGGATTTGGACAACCTATGAAAGCAGAGGTGTCAGAACATTTTTAGGATGTGGGTCTAAAATATAATTTTTTTTCAGTGCCTCTAAATGCCGAAATGCTAATTCTATGTGACTCAGTTTTCAAAATGATGCAATAAATGCACTAATATAGCATATTGTATTGTCACAAAGATGAGTAGATAAAGAAGCATAACTCTCCTTTTTTTTGTGTGTGGGAGGTAGTTAGTTATTTCCTTGTACCTGTGTGTAGCCTTGTATGAGAGTATAACAATTGCCAGTCAGAAGGCTTTCAGATCAAGGGCATGTGGTGAAGGAGAACCTTAGTGATTCAAAGTCAAAGGGACTGATCCAGAGTTTAAGAGAAAAGAGCAAAACAGGTGCAAGTGTAGACTTGGTCAGAACCATGTTCAGCTGTGAGGGAAGGCAAGTTTAATCTGTGAAAACAGAATTTTGAGTTGAGAGGCCGATACGAGGGCAGGGCTTAATGATGAGATTTGCATCCCGAAGCCACAGCCCCTGACCATCAATGGCCATTTTCATAGTATTACTAGGAGAGGGGGGTGGGGCTTGAAGACCCTAATTACATCATCAGGTCCCGCCCAATCCTTAGTAACACTATGTATAGTACTATTGCTAGGGGGGTTTGCATGAAACCACAGCCTCAAGTCCCCTGCAGGAGATTTGCCGGCTCTATCAGGATACTAGGAGAACTGCCTGAATTTCATGAGTCTCCCAGATATTCCGGGACAGTTGGCAACCCTGCATAAAATTATGCAGTATGTGAGATCTATAGTATGTGGAAAAGTAAAGTTTTTTCTCTGCATGCAAAATAAATGTAATTAATTAGCACCCCTCACACTGCAAAATGGTTTAGATACAACTGCTCAGCCCTTTCTCTCAAAGGACCTGATCCAGAGTTTAAGTGCTGTCAACAAGAAATTACAGTTTAAGCTCTTTACAAAAGGTAACATAAACACTGCAGCACACATGTCCTTTTATTGTCCATAGATGAAAGGGGTCACCGCACTTCCGCTTGATTGGAGAGATCTCAATCCTCCTGTGCTTCCTGGGTCATCATTGGTCCTAGATCTTCCTTTGGTTCATCATTGGTCCTGGATCCTCCTTTGTTCTTCTCCCAGGGGGGGTCGTTGTTACTCCCTTTACTCATACATTCAGATATTAATCTAAACCTTTGCACTGCGCAAACTATTGCCGCTAACATGCGGTCTTATCAGCGTCTAGCTAACAATATTGGTTATGATTTAAGCTACCCTATGACTATAAACATGACATATAAAGTCCATTCAATCGCTGTTTGGCAGTTTTCTCCTGTTTACTCCGTCTGTAGAGATAAAGCACTGTTTTAATAAATGGGAACATTTTAGTACATTTTATATTAACAAACCCTGTGTGTTTATTTGTGTGTAAATGTATGTCTTATTACTTTAATATCGAATTTAACAAAGCCCGCGAAAGTGTGTACGAGCATCGAAATGCACGCGCACGTGCGTACGCGTTACCGATTTCCCGCACTTTTGCGGTTCTTTGTCTCTAACTATACAGCGATTAATATGCGAATATTCGCAAATATGCTTTAATATTTTTCTGTTTCCACAGTTCCACCCTTCGATAGACCTCTCAATCTATCGCACCAAGACTTCTTCTAATGTAGGATTATAATA